>BHDV01065478.1:28285-48620 GCA_005406045.1 Adoxophyes honmai
ACATTCGGAAAAATTCCGTTTTGGAATCTCGAATCGGAATGTTCGAACGCATTAAATCCATACGACATCTATGGACCAGCCACATACAGACGGAAGCTTTCCGTTCGGAAATAAATAATGTTTACCTAAGCAGACTTGCGGAGGTACATAATTTTCAACTGATTGACGATAGATCTATTGGTGTGATAGGAACTATCGATCGACGACGACTTGTCTAAATATTCTACTATAGATCGATCCGCAAAAATTTCAAATTTCCCGCCGTGGTCCATTCTTATTTTATTTGCCAGGCTATAATAACCACATCGTAATAATATCATTAACTGCCAATACTACAAAACGAACAGATACGTCAAAATTTGTCACCCCTCTTTATTAACAGGGGATTAAAAAATGAGGCCAACTACTAAACCAACGGACTGTCCATTTCCTGGTTTCATCTGAACTGAGGTTTAACATCCTTCATAGACGGTGACTACTTTTTTCGACCTGTCTACTGACCCGTGCAAGATCGACTGAGTATAATTTTATGTTTTCTTTTGTTTGGCGTTCCGTTGCCATTTTTAAGTGGCGTAAAAAAGGCAAGAATAACCCTTTGAGTGGCGTTCGACCGCTTCCTGGCATGCGCGTATTAGGCAGCACGCCGGCTCCCGACAGTAAGTATTTTTTTTAATATGCGTACAATCGAGCTTGTGTCTCCAAATGGGATAGGCAGAGCACACGAAACTCTTCATAGACAAAATCATGACGTTCACGTTTCGTGAGCATATTTTTGTTAGGTTTTTAGTTGGTGGGTATAATATTGGCAGGTGGCTAGCCTGTCGCCTAAAACATACCTAAACCTATTTCCTTAGTCGCCTCTTACGACATCCACGGAAGAAATGGAGAGGTGTTATTCTATCCCGACACCACACGGCAATATATCTATTGGAGCCTTTCCTACTAACGGCATCCATTTTTTTGCTCAGTCTTTGGGCGAAAAAGTTATTTAAACTGATTTAAAATGTACAGAACCATAGCCGTAGCTGTCAGATACTGCTCGAGTAATTAAGTTTTAAGCATAATTAAATTATCTAGATTTAATTGCAGCTCTGGCCTTCAATGGAAGGTGAACTTTTTACACGGTGACATCGCATTCCTTAGTTCTTGTAGTTGCCAAACTTAAGTATGTGTTAGTTTTTGGATCCATTTGGATCGCATAATGTTATTTAGACTATTATTGTTTCGCATAATTGATTTGGCATAATAGTACTTTCATGTAGTAATACTTTGGCATAGTAACTTAGTAGCAAAGTAACTTTTTGCATACCCTTGGACTATTTTTTATTGGCCGAATACACATTAGGCGTACTATTATTTGGTCTAATCACTATTTGGTATATCTGGCACTATCCATAATTTCAAAACTCAGTTTCGTTGTTACCATGCATTGTAACGTTAGGTGACATTAGGTCAGGTTAGTATCATATTGATATCTAGGCGCGTAGCGCCTAAGCAACGCGATCTGTCGACCTGTTTTTAAGATAATATGCCAATTGATTATTATGCCTATCTGTGCTTATTATTTCGTACATTAGCCTTCATGACGATTATGACGGGTATTTATGAATGGTATGCGAAAAAAAAATCGTAATGACGATTATGCATAGCACTATTTCGGCGAAAAGCATTATGGGTAACAATATTAGTGTAAAAGACTTTATGCTTTCCTTAGTATTTGCCCGGCCAAGCAAAAAGGGGGGCAAAGTGCACATCACTCAAAGATATGAACATAGACAAGTTTTTTTTTAATCAGGCGCTCAAAAAATGGCATGTCGTGGCTACAAATCGTGCACAAAGTTGTTTTTTGTACTGTTTTTCTTTGAGTTTTGTTACTTGGCAATTCAATTTAAGCTTAATAATAAAACGCATTACCAATTTGAGACATTAAAGTATTATTAATGCGTTCGTGAAGTTTTATGACTGTTGGCTGCATGGCATTGCAACCTTTGCCCGCGCCACTAAATAGGAAAAGTATACGTAAGTAAGTATAACTGTCAACTATAATGCGGGTTGGCGGGAGATTAGAGGTTACTTATTCTACACTCTACACAATCGGCATCTGTCTAGCCCTCGAAATCGGTCCATTAGCGCTATCGCTTTGAAATTTAAACATTTCACTTTGTCAAGTGTTTCATTTTGACAAATGTTTCAATTTCAAAGCGATTTTTGGTTTCAACTGTCAAATTAAAAACGATGTAGATCTTTGTTGCGTTAGTTAGACAATAGCGCTGCTGGCTTGACAGAGAAAAGCAATCGCGATCCCGAGGGTACCAGTGAAAAGCTTTCGTGTACCAATCCCCAACTATCACTTAGCTGAGAAACGAATTTTCGATGAAACATTCATTCGATTGGCTTCAATTTTACTTGTTTCAATTTTAAAGCGATTGGTTTCAACATGTCAAATTTGAAGCGATTTGGACTCTAGCCCAGCAGTTTTATTTTCAACTAATGTATCGTATTTTTCTTGTGCGGAGTCGGATTTAGAATAAGAACCCTCCAATTCTTCTGTGGATGTCGTAAGAGGCTACTCAATGATTCAACTTAAACTATTGTTAAAAGTGTCTTCAAAACATGAAATAATCATAGTTTCGTGTGCTCCGTCATTCGGGGAAACACGCGTGACGTATGTATGTCTGTTTTTTTTTTTCATACATACATACCGTCACACCTCTTTCCCACAGGGGTAGGCAGAGACCACTTTGTTCCACTTGCTACGATCCTGACATACCTCTTTTGCTTCATCCACATTCATTAGTCTTTTCATACATGCTCGTCGATTTCGGGTACTCTTGACCTGACTTGTTTCTAAAACGTCCGCGATTTGGTCACGGAACGTCCGTCTAGGTCTTCCCCTCCCGACACATCCATTCACACTTCCAGCGTAGATCTGTTTAGTCAATCGTCTTTCATCCATCCTCTCTACATGACCAAACCAGCTAAGCATACTTCTTTCAGTTTTTTTTTCATGTATGTATACAATTGTGCTATTAATTTTATATACGTGCAAAAGTCTATAAAATATTTGTGAAACGCGCTATTTAACAGCTGCTAAATGTAAGTTATTACGTTAATACAAAGAAAAACATTATAGCGGAAGAGTTATTTACGTAAGAAAGGTATGACGGTATACGTTACCTTCGTATAAGAGGGCTTTCAAAAATGCTTACGCACGTTTGTATACTCTAATCTGTATCCAAATAATGTGTGTTTTAAGAATTTCACCTCTCTATTTCTTCTGTGGATGACGTAAGAGGCGACTGATACAGGTTACGGTATTTTAGGTGACAGGCTGGCAACCTGTCACTATTATACTTGCTAATTAAAAACCTAAAAAAATATTCTGGAAGTGGCCACGCAGCGTGAAATGGTCATGGTTTTGAGTATGTAGCTTTTCGTGCGATCTGCCTACCCCATTAGGGAAAACAAGCGCGGTGTGACGTATGTATAAACGTAAATAGACCCATCTGACGATAATTCACCGAGCATTTACATTTTAAAAGTAGGTATAAGCTTATATATTTTTTCCTGACATTTGCGAAAGTATACATTAAGTACTCTATTGATCAAAGGTTGTTTTCAAATTTAATTTTACGGTGTCAAATTGATTATATATGTTGACGACAATAACAATAACCAATTGAACTCTACAATGTTTATACGCAATTTAATTCAAAACAATATTCTCTTTTACACTGTGCGTATTTGGCTGATTTCACAGCTGCCCGGGAGACCCGTACGGGCTGTTGCTACGGGCGCCCGGAGTGGGAGCACAAATGAGGAATAGAGCATCGTTTCACAGAGACGTGGAGCGGGACTCATGCGCACCAATCCAGGTCACTGCTGAACATAGGCCTCTCCTTGTAACTTCCATAAGTACCTGATGGAAGCGACCTGCATCCAGCTTTTTCCGGCGACCTTTTATGTCGTCTGTCCATCTTGTAGGTGGACGTCCTACGCTTGCTGGTCCGTGGTTTCCACTCAACTTTTCGACCCCATCGGCCATCTGCTCTGCATGCTGTGGCCTGCCCATTGCCACTTCAACTTGCTAATCCGGTGGCCTACATCGGTGACTTTAGTTCGTCTACGGATCCCTCATTTCGGATTCGATCGCGTAGAGACACCCCGTGCATAGCCCTCTCCATTGCTCGTTGAGCGACTTTGAGTTTTGAGATGAGGCCGATAGTGAAAGACCACATTTCGATGCCGATTTTTATTTGTTTTATTATTATTTTTAACCGACTTCAAAAAGAGGAGGTTCTCAATTCGACCTAATTTTTTTTTTTTTTTTTTTTTAATATTTTTTTTTTTTGTGTGTATGTTACTCGATAGCTCGGAGACCCGTGGACCGATTTTCAAAATTTTTTTTTTAATCGATAGGGTATAACTCGAAATTGGTCCCATTGGCACGACACCAGGATCTGATGATGGAATCTTGGAGAAATCGAGGGAACTCTTCAAATTTTATATGGAGATGTACGGCGTTTTCGGTAATTTGTTGATGAAGTCAAGATTTTACATTCAGTTAACAGAATCTTTTCAAAATATTGCTAATTTGAAGTCGGTTTTTTTTTGTTTAAAATTATAATTAGTTAAACACAGTAATAACACAACATAGAATAACATTCCTTCATTCATTCAATAATTTTCCGTGTGGTATCGGGTTTAAAATAACACCTCTCCATTATTCCCGTGGATGTCGTAAGAGGCGATTAAGGATATAGGTTTATGCTTTTTAAGATTTAAGTTAACTGGTACCTATAACAGTGAAAGCTCGCTATCCCGTCATCTAAAACATACCTTAACCTTAGTCCCCTCAGACATTCACGGGAGAAACGGAGAGGTGTATTGTCGTACACAAAAAGTAACGCCCGATTCAATCTGCCCTATATTGAATTATGTGAAGTGGGGGAAGTTGTTTATAAGATACAGAATAACCTTGCAAGCCACAGTCGGTTGAATAGCGGCAGGCACGCTGTTAGTAATGAGCCAGTGGCTTAGTACTAAACTAGTGGTATTTAGATAGTCTATTGTCTAGGACTTTGAAATATCACTGTGAAGTGTAGTGCCGTTCTAGATTGCGAAAGGGGAACGAAAGGTTTGTGTTTTTTTTCTAGTTCCGCAGCGCTATAATATTGTCTAACGCATATTTATGTTTACACGGGACTTAATCACGGCATTTTTTAATTACCTCTCGACTAAAAATACCATGATTAAATCCCGCGTGAATATAAATATGTGTGAGAATCACGAAAGTTTAAAACAGTATTGTCTAACGCACCAGAAATCTCCATCGTTTTTAATTTGACGGTTTCAGTGTCTGTTTGCTTTGAAATGTACCAATTACAAAGCGATTTTTGGTTTGTCAGATTAAAGTTTTCGGTGCGTTAGACAATAGCGTTGCTAGTCTACAATGTGTTAAAAAAAGCGGGTATAATTGTAAACTATTTAAGTGAAAAATGTTTTTTTAAGAAGTTGTCACTTAATAGAACTGAAGTTATCAAGATTTAACAGATTATTCTTTTACGGATTTTCAATTTTTCATTCAAAATGATTTGCAAACTCAATGAGAAGAGATTTTTACTTTTTTTAATTTTTTTTGCAAAAATTGTAAATTATAATGAGACATTTAACCTTTCTGAGCTGAAACTTATGTAGTGAATAGAAATGTTCTCCTTAAAACGCGTGGACGTAATACATACATAGATACATAGGTACTACATCATGCCTGTACCCCCAAACGAGGTAGGCAGAGCCCACAAAACGCTACATAGACAAAACGATGAGTAGTTCAAGTTTCGTGGCCACTTCTGGCACATTTTTATTTTATTTTAAGGTGTCGCCTAAAATGTACCTTAACCTATATCCTTAGTCGCCTCTTACGACATCCACGGAAGAAATGTCGAGGTGTTATTCTAAACCCCACACCACACGGAAATTTGGACGTGATACTTAACAGCCAAAAATGTGAATGTTGTTTTTTAATAGTTAATAAAAAAAAGTTTAATGTTCACAGTTTCATGGTCACCCTTATTGCTACTTAAACTGTCGTAGACCCATAGTTTACTAAGATTACATTTTTAATCTCTTCCTTCTATGTATAAAGACAAATTCATAAGTCAATATCAAAACGCCGTGCAAAATTAAAAAAAAGTCAAAACATCAAAATTGCCGTGTGGAGTCGGGATAGAATAACACCTCTCCATTTCTTCCGTGGATGTCGTAAGAGGCGACTAAGGAAGTTTAGGTATGTTTTAGGCGACAGGCTAGCAACCTGTCACTATTCTACTCCTTTCATCTTTGCAAACCTAAAGCTATGCTGGAAGTGGTTGCGAAGCATGATATAGTAGATATGGTTTTGTCTATGTCACGTTTCGTGTGCTCTGCCTACCCCAATTGGGAACATACGCGTGATTGTATGTATGTATGTATGTATGTGTGTATGTATATCAAAACGCTACGATTATCATTCAAGTTCATTTGTTTTCTTTCAGTGTTAGTGCAATAAATTTGCCTTGAAATTTTACGCTGGAAACAAATAATTTCTGTTTAGGACTTAGGTTTCATTTTCTATTTGTTATGGCTATTATATTTTATCTTATAAATACTATAATTGTTATAATTATGGAAATAGGTAACACAGAAACTGTACAGAGCCAATAACCGTAGAGAAAAATGCACTAGCGTTACGCGCGATCTTGGGCCGGCCAATAAGAGCACAGCGATCACTTCAATTGTTTTGCGGAATAATTTCCGAACAACCAAGATGACATTAGTACTCTATAGGGTCTATCCTCAATGGGCGACATGCCTTAAAAAAATATGCTGGAAGTGACCATGAAGGGTAAAGTCATGGTTTTGTCTACGTAGTTTTTCGTATGCTCTGCCTACTCCGTTTGGGAATACGCGTGATGTATGTATGTATGTATGTACGGATACACTAACGTGTTTATATTAGGTTTAAATCGAAATTTATTGCACTTATTCAACTTTTTGCATTGGTAATAAATAAATTGATTCAAAAAATTTTGCTAAAAAATATGCTAAAAAATATATTTTTTTCATGTAGTTTCGTGTGCTCTGCCTACCCTGTTTGGAAATGACTATGTTGATTATAAAATTATGCGCCTAATTTTAATTTTGACTACGATTTCATTGGTTTCCTGATCACTTTACATAAATTAAAAAACACATTTCGTAGACATTTTTACTGTAGCCTTGTAATAAGACCAGTAAATCAAAATATCACGTTTGTAACATATATACTTAACTAATTAACTAATATACTAACTGATTAGAGGTTTACCTTGTCAAGATGCTTTCTTAATATACATAATTATACATACATACATGTATACAGAGTGATCAAGTATACGCGTCTGAAAACCCCTGTAAATATTTCCTGTCAATTTTCAGTATTGACCTTGCTGGAGACAAATGCTTCATCGCTTTTCAGATTAATATAGCCTGTGTTATGCTTACCTTATGCCCCGTTCGCATGTTCCGTTAGCCGGCGTGAACGCACCTACATTTCCTGCGATTTCACGTTTCGTGGTCACATCTTCACATCTACGATATATTTAGGTTTAAGTTGGCAGGTATAATAGTGACAGGTTGCTAACCTGTCGCCTACTTTAGCATAAGTACTTTAACCTATTTCCTTGGCATACATGTAAAAAAATTATCTTAGTCGGTTCTTGTGATATAATTTGACATAATTTAATTCGCGTTTTAATATGAAAAAAAAAATTCATACTCGCGAGTACCTAAATTACAGCCAAAATATCACCCCTGCATTTTTTCCGTGAATGTCGTAAGATGTGACTGAGGTTTAGGTACGCTATAGGCGACAGGCTAGCAACCTGTCACCACTATACCTCTTCGATTTGTTAAAAAAATATCTATTCGAATCAGTAGTTCCTGATTATGATGAAAGTGACTAAGAAACTATGAGTACTACGATTTTGTTTATGTCACGTTGCGTGTCCTCTGCTTCACCATTTAGGAACATAGGCGTGATTGTAAGAATGTATACTGTAATATGAATACGATCTTACTGTGTTTCAGCTTAGTTTTTGGTTTGATTAAACCCTAAAATTATTATTAAGACTAGATTATTCAAACTTTTGGCCAAAAATTTACATTCTCGTTCGTTGAACCTAATTCTTTCAGAAATACTCAATCTGTCAACAAAAATACTGACAATCTGTCAAATGTAACAGATTACCACAGATTACACAGTTTTTAAATCACGTAACTTTTTTAAATGCAGTCTTACCGTGAAGTATTCTTTGTGACCAGTAGTCAATCAGGTCATTGCCATGAGACTGATTTACGGTCACAATCTAAAAACCCGTGCGAAAATCACTCTAATGACATGGTAATAAGGGTAAATTGTCAATTACGGGACGATAAAATTAACTTGGTAATTGTCAGGATGGTAATAAAAATTGCGATGGTTGAAGAAATCGAAGTTGCTTGAATTTGGGTCTTAGTGCTGTTGTTTTAAGAGTTTGGGATGATTTAGTGGGATGTAGTATTTAGGTTGGTAATGGTTTTAATGCAAATTGTGTGAATAACTCCGTTGAAGGAATGTGTGCTTTGTGGTAAGGTGATAAGGGTTGTTTTGGATGAGTGAGATAAAGTTGCAGGGATGCTATTAAATAGTTAGGTTTACATACAATAGTGTTCGAATTGGTTGTTAGGTTCGTCTTTTATTGGAAATTATTACGTGATTAAAAAAACATCTTTATTTAATTTTTATTGACAGAATTAGTAATTAAACAGGAACGTAAAGAAAAAACAAACGGTATATACATCGCGCGGTGGTTTTAAAATTTGAAATTAAATAAAATTTTAAATATTTACCCGTGTGCTGCCGGGTTAGAATAGCACCTCCCCCTTTCTTCCCGTGGGTGTCGTAAGAGTCGACTCTGGGAAAGGGTTAGTGTATTGTGGGCGATGGGCTAGCAACCTGTCACTGCAATATCTCGTTTAACCATCTGGTTACCCTGAAATCGCTAAACGTGGCACTGGATTTTTGAATTCATGTGCTCTGCCCACCCCTCTCGGGAATACCGGCGTGAGGATTTGTATGTATGTATGTAATTATAAATAAAATAAAACACATTAGTAATTTATGGACGCCCCCTAACGAGGATAGTCGTGCGCCGGTAGTTTCATTGAGCACGAGCAGTCACGCGAACAGAGCGTTGGCGCGCAGCTCCTAAATGATGGCACAAAACATACATACAAGTCTATCAAGTGTTTGGACTTCACTTCCCATCCGCTCGGGGGTCGCCCTAGGGGTGTCACTTATGCGTATGCAATTTTGCTGCCAATACTGTACATAATTATAATTTCAGTAGGTATATATAAGAATGACTTGAAAATATGTATGAAAGTATGTACTAAAGTATATGAACAATGTTTATTCTTATATTCCATTTATGTGGTAAACGGATTAATTCATTTATAACACTAAAACGGTTTTAGTAGTATGAACAATATGTCATTATTTTTAACTACTTTTGTACGGTGTTTTTAATACTCGTTCAGTTTTCATAAGCAAATGGTTCACTTTAAAAACCTGCATATTGTGGTAGTATTGTAAATCGATACTATACATACATACATATTCTCACGCCTGTATTCCCAAGAGGGGTAGGCAGAGCACGTGAATTCAAAAATCCAGTGCCACGTTTAGCAATTTTAGGGTAACCAGATGGTTAAACGTGATATTGCAGTGACAGGTTGCTAGCCCATCGCCCACAATACACTAACCCTTTCCCATAGTCGATACTTACGACACTCACAGGAACAAAGGGGGAGGTGCTATTCTAACCCGGCACCACACGGGCAATACATAATAATACAATAAATAATAATATTCAAAGTTCGAAAAAGGACGATGATTTAAAGAAAAAACAATGTTCTTTAAGTTTATCGCATTCTGTTTTGCTAACGCTTTAGCTGTACTAACTAAGTATGTATTGAATGAAACACTTAGTCTTGTTTCTATGAAAAACGCTATACGGCTCATTTCGTAATATAACACTTGACTAAGAAATCAGAAAGCAAATAAATCTTAAGTATAACACGAACACTGAATTTAAAGTTCAAGAAATATTGCATTCAAGGATTTTACGCCAGCTAATAGGTATAAAACATTGAGGATAGAACCTATAGAGTACTAATGTCATCTTGGTTGTTCGGAAATTATTCCGCAAAACAATTAAAGTGATCGCTGTGCTCTTATTGGCCGGTCCAAGATCGCGCGTAACGCTAGTGCCTTTTTCTCTACGGTTATTGGCTCTGTACAGTTTCTGTGACAGTGACGGTGACGTTTAGTATGTTGAAATCAACAAACTATTTGCGGACCGGGGTTGCGAACATTGTTTCTCTATAGGTTCTATCCTCTATGGGTATAAAACAGTAGAACATTTTACATTTTAGATTAGCAGCTGCCGCTTTAGAACTACACTTCACGTACCATATGACTCACATATAATAGCTTTTGCCCGCGGCTACGCTCGCGTTAAATTCGGGGTAACACAGAAGAGATCTTGTTAGTCACTAAAAGCCCGCATGCCAATTTATAGCTTTTTACGTTGAAAATTGCGGATT
The DNA here is from genome assembly GCA_005406045.1 of Adoxophyes honmai. NCBI lineage: Eukaryota > Metazoa > Arthropoda > Insecta > Lepidoptera > Tortricidae > Adoxophyes > Adoxophyes honmai. The sequence continues at coordinate 38,951 of BHDV01065478.1, forward strand.
GCTCCATACAATCTTCAACCCTCCATTTTAGGGAAGTGGGGGGTCATGAAGAGACAAAAAGTGGCCTATGTCACTCTCCATGCCCTGAACTATCTCTACCTAAAAAAATCACGTCAATTTATCGCTCCCTTTAGCCGTGAAAGACGGACAAACAAACAAACACACTTTCACATTTATAATATTATAATACAATATAATATGGATGTGATCACGCCTGTGTTCCCAAATGGGGTTAGGGAGAGCACACGAAACGTGAAATAGGCAAAACAACGACCATTTCACGCTTCGCAGCCACTTCTAGCATAATTTTAGGTTTAAGAATAGATAGAAGATGTATAATACTGACAGATTGCTAGCCTGTTACGTAAAGCATGCCTAAACCTATTTCCCTAGTCGCCTCTTAAGAGGATAGGAGTCGCGCCACTTCTCCATACAAACGTAGTCCCCTGTTTTCTCCCTGAATAATGACATTAGAGCAATTTTTTTTTCATTAAATTTGTATCTGTTGTGGCTATGCCCCTATGATTTGCTTTTATCGATGTTTTTTTTATTTTTTTGTTATTTAGAAAATCGATAAAAAGCAAATCATAGGGGCATAGCCACAACAGATAAAAATTTAATGAGAAAAAAATGATGGAGAAGTGATGCGACTCTTAAGACATCTATGCATAAAAAGGGAGAGGTGCTATTCTATCCCGATACCATACAGGTTACATACATGACTCCTGTATTCCAAAATAGGGTATGTAGACCACAAAAGCGTTACATAGACAAAACAATGATTTTGCGTTCTAGCACTAATTTCCTCTTGGCTACCATTCCTACCTCTTCCAGAATTTACTCCAAATCCTTCACTGTCCATGCTGCAAGGTTGTGGAATCGATTACCGATTTCAGTTCGCGAATCCATCTCTATAGGCTCCTTCAAATACAACTTGAAGAGGATGTGGATCACAGATGTGTAAAATGTTAATGTGAGAGTTATGTAATTACTTATTGTATATGTAAGGTTATATGTGTTAGTTAGTGTGTGTAGTTGTTTCTATGTGCTGTCATACTAAAATATGTTACAATCAAAACTTGCTACAAAAATGTTGTTACCTAAATTGCTGCTCCTCTCTACTGCTCAAGGGTTGACTGGAAGAGATCCCTTTTGGGATAAGTCCGCCTTTGTACTTTGTGTTATTTTTTTTTTTACCAACCTGTAGGCTTTTATTTCTTTTTTGTACAATAAAGAGTTTTTTACTTACTTTACTTACTTTACAATGATTACTTTCTCATTTTACAGCCACTTTTAGAAAGTTTTTTGAAATGAAATTGGATAAAAAGAGTACCCGTGTGATGTCGTGTTTGGAATATCATCTCTTCATTTCTTTCATGGATGTTAGAGGCGACTAAAGACATAGGTTAAGATTATTTTCTTATGCTTTCGACAGGATGAGTTGATGCGAAACGTAGAATAGTCATGATTATATCTGCGTAACTCTATAATCTGTAAATACAGGCTTGACGCATGTTTTTTTTAATTTTTCAAAGATAAAATAAAATGTAAGATTTTTTTTAAACAGCAGGTAAAATTGCACCTTAACATGCGTTATACGTGTAAAAAAACACGCCAAGTAATAACAAAAACAAAGATTCATTGTAAGTAAACACAGATACCTAGCCTATTCTCTAAAACCCTACTGTTTCTAGTACAAGCGAAGCATTGCGAAACAAGAACTGGTCTAACTATACTAACTATACTCTACCGTATTTGGCTCTATTTGGTAGCCATAATACAGTAAGGTACAGTACAGTAGTCAATCAAGTGTATACTTTTGTGAATTTCACTGTTCATGCTTACGCTCTGCGGCCGCTTTTTTACTGTTTATTTTAAGATTTGAAATTCAACTGATAAATTTTGAACTTTTCTCTCGAATCCAAAGGTAATACTGGTAGTGATTAATGGGGTAACAGTTACATATTCTCACGCCTGTTTTCCCAAGTTGGGTAGGCAGAGCACGTGGATTCAAAAAATCCAGTGCCACATTTAGCAATTTCAGGGTAACGTTTAACGTTTGTTATAAGTTATAATGTTTTGAACAATGTTTATTGTACCCTCTCTTTTTTGTCGGTGTCAATAATTTAGTTTCCTCTCTGCCTCTCAAAGGTTGGCTGTAAGAGATCCCTTCAGGGATAAGTCCGCCTTTGTACTTCGCCTTTTCATTTGTATATAATTTTGTTTTTTGTATTTTGTGTTTTTTTCCTTTTGTACAATAAAGTACTTACTTACTTAGGTACTTACTTAAAAAAACACAAACGGTATCATCATTTAATTTTGCGATGAATCTTAATACACGGAGTATAGCCTAATAAATTAAGGTTAATTAAGGTAAGAACCTCGGAATCCGAGATACCCGGCTGGAAGTTTTGTAAATATTTGCATATTGAGGCCCTAAAAGTTGTCTCAAAACCTACATATTCTAGGGTGTGAGCGACTATTAAATTTCAAGGTCAAAAGTCACAAAAATCTGTTTTTTGCGCTTCTTTTGTAAATATCTCATTTCCTATGGATTTTTGCTGTTTGTGTTTCTTATCAATATTGTAGAATACAAAATTCTCTACAAGTTCTGTTTTTTATTTTTTTTATACGGTGAACCGATTTCGAGATAGAGGGCGGAGAGCGCGCGGTCATAACATCACTTTGGGTCGACCGGTCTCCGATCGAAAACGCGCCATTATATACTTGATGAACTATCGATAGATCAATGATTATAAATATTTGATTAGTTAAATCAATGTGGCTTTGGGTTGGCTGCTGACTGTCTTCGTTTTTTGGCGTAAATTAGAAGATGTGTCCCTGCTACCCTGGATTTTTGCAATTATAGTTGATTTTTTTCTATGTACCAGACCAGCAGGTTTTCGATTTTTGACGTAAAATGAGGTGACCCACTAAGTTCAATATTTTTTGTAAAGGAGGTATGTCGATTTCGACAGTAGTTTGGTTGGGCTCTAGTGCTTTCTAATCAGGGTCACCAGGTACTCCAGATCTTCAATTATCTCAATTTTTATATTTTTCCCTTTATGTAGTCATTAATCCCTAATTCTGTACCAAATTTCAGCTTTGTGAGTTTATGGGAAGTAGGTACTAGTTCTATTTTGATGATCATGAGTGAGTGAGTGAGTGTCGAAAATGCGAAACTTTGCTTTCGTTTAACTTCGGTACTAAATGACCTGCTGATTTGAAATTTTGGATTTTAAGTATGTAATTATAGCTTACTAGATGACAAAATTTCAGCGTTCTGGTCTTATCCAGAAGTGCTCAAATAGGTGCCTGAAAACGCAGCGAAATGGATCCAGTAAAGGATGGAACGGCAGTGCTTGCTTCGCGCTCGACTTGGTGGGGGCACGGCCGTGCCCCCGACCATCAACTTCTGCAGCATTTTGAAGTTTTACAATATCTGTGTCGTTTTGGCCATCGAAGTACCCAAGGCCTTAAGTGATGCTGTGACCGCGCGCTCTCCGACCTATATCTCGAAAACGGTTCACCGTATAAAAAAAATAAAAAACAGATCTTGTAGAGAATTTTGTATTCTACAATATTGATAAGAAACACAAACAGCAAAAATCCATAGGAAATGAGATATTTACAAAAGAAGCGCAAAAAACAGATTTTTGTGACTTTTGACCTTGAAATTTAATAGTCGCTCACACCTTAGAATATGTAGGTTTTGAGACAACTTTTAGGGCCTCAATATGCAAATATTTACAAAACTTCCAGCTGGGTATCTCGGATTCCGAGGTCATTTCCTAACCTTATTAGACTAGTATGGGATGTCACATAAAACACTACACATAGTCAATACAAGTATTTCTCGCTTTGTAGCCACTTGTAGAATATTTTTTAGGTTTAAAGTGGTTAAAATGGCAGGTTGCCTGTCGGCTGAAGTATACCTTAACCTAATTATCCTTCCACATACTATAACGTTCACGGAAGAAATGGAGAGGTGTTATTCTAAAACCGATACTGTACGGCTCGGTCACTCGGTTTTTGCAGAAGTAAAATGGAAGGATGCCCAGTGTAGAGTCAACTTCCAAATAGCATATTATTATCTCTATTTAAACCAGAAATCATGCTGGAAATGGCTTAGAAACGTGAAATAGTCATGCTTTTGTCTATGTAACGGTTCCTGTATTCTACCTATTTACCAGACTTAAGAACTGTTTGCAATTAATATTAAGTAATGCCCATTATTTACCAATATTTACATAACATCGGTCGCACACAAGCTATATGTCGCTGCTTATAAACGAAAGGGCCACATTCCAAAAAAAATTTTTTTTTAGGAGAGGACTTTAAAAATTTGAAAGGATGATTTTGGTCACATTTTTTTAATAAAACTGATTTTGCTGAATTTTGATTTGTGGCCCTTTCGTTTATAAGCAGCGATGTATCAGTCAAACATACAAGCCGTGACAATTACTTACTGTCAGTTATTTTTAACACCTTCCTTCATTAATCTTATTTTGCAAAGTTATGCAATGACATTTGCAATTTTAACGTTTCTCAGACGTATTGCTTAATTTTCGTACATTCATTTACATCTAGTATACATTTATTCATTCATTTCTACCGTGGATGTCGTAACAGGCTAAAAATAAAATATGTTTAGATATGCTTTAGGCGACAGGCTAGCAACCTATCACTATTATACTACCTCTTCCATCTGTTTTCCAACTTAAAATTATGATAGAAGTGGCTGCGAGGCGTGAAATAGTCAAAATCATGGTGTTGTCTATGTCACGTTTCGTGCGCTCTGCCTACCCCAATTGGGAACACTGGCGTGATTGCATGCATGTATGGTTGTATTTATGTAATGTTTTCTATACAAAAAGGTATCAGTATCTGCGGCGATGCCTTGTGATTACTTAAGAATGTGTTTGCAGTTAAAATCCAAATCTTAAAATAAACAGAGTATAGTCCAATGTGTTGTCAATTATGTACTTAAAATTCAAGTGACATTACGGTGTCAAGCTATATTGCGACAGAGCCAAGGCGAACCGATCTCGTTAGAATTGGGCTTTAGTTTATCTAAAACAGGGTGTCCTTACGTTATGGACATACGGCTGTCCCAAATCAAAACCTAGTAAGTCTCATTAGGAAAATTTTACAGGAGAGGCAAAAAACCATTTCGTTAAAAAAATTCGAACATAGAAGTGTTTTTCACACGAGACTTGTTTTGGATTTAAAAAGCATAACTTGCTTTACAAGATGAATTAGTTAAAGTCTGTTTATGTTTATTTAAAACCTTTTTATGTGCCTTACTAACGAAAAATTACAAAAATAAGAGAGAAATGTTACTCTAATACCAATACAAAAATCTAGCAAGTCGTCTCACTATGTGTTTGAATTGATTCTTTTTGTGGTTTGAACCTAGATTCTTGACATAATAAGCTAGTAAAAACAGAATTAGGGAAATTGATCAGGAGTTTTATTAATTTTTATGGAAAAATTATAATGTTGCTAGCCAATATTAGGTACTTATCCTTATCTGGGAATTCTAAATACCTCGAAAAGACTCAAGATTGATTCAACCAACCCTGAATAATTTTTAATTCAGTGATAAACATTAATGACTAGGATCATAATGAAACAATTATGTACAAATATAGAAAAAAAGAGTTTAATTATTAATCAACAAAATTGTTAAAGTAATCCGTAGAGTCATTGCTATTTAAAATATTTTCACAAAAATCTTTTGTGTCTAAAAACCGAGAAATCATTCTGTCATCAAGGTCGGGAACATAATCTGGATCTGCAACTGAATTATCATCACTGAAATCGCTGGGTTGCTCATTGTCTCTCCAATACGCGGTATTTCTGGAAATTCATACTGAGTGCAGGAAGTAGAAGGTTGTGTGTCAATGTTAGTAGCATGCGGGGCAAAAGAGTTATCTTGACTTGAAATAGAGGTTAATTGTGGTTTCTTATAATTGGATGCAATGCGACGTCGTTTGTTACAGTGGTGCTAGGAAAAAAAAACAAAACACACACACAGTCAGATTGGTTAGTCAAGCAACATAAAACCAAATAAACTAAAGTTACAAGTAGGTACATAATTATAGTTGAAATTGTCTGTTTTTTGATCAAAGTATCTATGTATGTCCCGTTGGCATTAGTATTGCTATGGCATTATGTTGCTGACTGTGTACAATACCTAATGTAATAACTCCACATTACTTATCAATGGCTCCAGAAACCATAGACAATTTTCTGTTTATTGGGATTGAAACGCATCAATGGTAGAACATTAATTTTCAAGTTTTTTACGATATTTTTAGTATGTAATGTACCTTTTTATGGTAAAGATTGCACGAAATATGTTTAAAAGCGTTTTAAAATAAGTGTTCACAACTTCATCTAAGCACAATCATTACTTAAAAAATCAAAACAGAAACATCCAGCACCACTCACAGGCTAAAAAAAAACAATTACCTACTTTTTAAGAGCAGCTGCCAAAATTCGTCTCGAACTATCCCTTTTATTCATGATGAATGCGTCCACGCAGTAATGCAAGCTACGACCAACTACAAACTTTAAGTTTGAACTCGTTCCCGATCCCGAATCGCAAAAGGCGCGGGCGCGGGGGCGAACGTTGCGACCATTAATGCCAACTTCACTCATTGCCTACTGAGTTGCTAGGTTTCATTACTAAAATATTTGAATTCCGCGTTCAATTCTTCGTCATTTTTCAATTCAAAAACCTAGTATGGGACTATTTTGGAATTTAAAAACCTAGTAAGTACCGTTTACAAATTCAAAATCCTAGTATATGCCACATTTGCTAGGTTTCTGAGCTTGGAAATGTTACTTACTAGTTTTTTGAATTCGGTATTGGCAACTATAAAGTGCACTTGCTAGGTTCGATGGGTCTCATAACTTCGCTTCTAATTGCGATAGGAATACAGGTGTTTTTGCATTCGACGCAGCGCAAAATTTGAGGCAGATTCATCGAAAAAACGGATTTTGCCAAAAAATGTCCCTTGCTAGGTTTTGATTTCGGACAGCCGCATAGAATGCTAGACGTTGATTGGAATATTTTTAACATAAGTACGTACTTACATAGGTAACAACATAAGGTAGGTAGGAAAGATCATGCTTATTCCCAAATGGGGTCGGCAAAGAACATATGAAACCCTACATAGGTAAAATGACAAAACTTCCTCCTTCACTTTTAGCATATTGTATTTTGTTTTAGGTTTTGATTTCACAGGAATAACAGTGACAGGTTTCTAGCCTGTCGGCTAATAGTAGATTGTTCATCAAGGGACTAAAACAAGCCATAATGTCACGAGATATTTAGACTACAACATATTACACTAATACTGATTACAACAAAGCTTTCTATGTACAAATATGTTTTAATCTAACCTAAGAAAAATTAAAAGAAGAACGCGGTTTTTCTTTTCTTTTACTTTTTTTTTGTAAAGTGACGCTTTGAATGCTTGCATATTTAGCCAATAGATTTTAACTTTAAACTATTTTTAAGCTTATTATTATTACACTATGCATAATAAAATGTGTTAATAATTATTATAATGAAATAAATTATTATTCGTAATCAATAATCGTGTTTTGCGAAATTAAATCACTTTTAAAAGTTTTTTTTGGCAGAGTAACAATTACCGCCATTTTTAAAGACGTAGAAATAGCCTCATTGATATTTTGAGGTTATTTTTACGTCTATAAAAATGGCGATAATCCTACGTTCACAAACAAGGTGACTGGCTGTTTAAGAGGTTTCTAAGGCCAATTAAAAAAATATTACTTTAGCCCCTAGAGCTTAAAAAGGAGTTTTAGGCCCGCTATATAGGGACTAAAGAATCACTTTAAGAGCATGAGAAGTGAAAAATGTATTTTAACATAATTCCTTGATCGTCTCTTATGATATCCACAGAAGAAACAAAGAGGTGTTACTGTAAAAACGACACCACATGGAGTATTTAAGCCGATACAAAAAATGTAATTACAAACATTTTGGAAATTGGTTCGGAATTTGAATGCAATTTTAGAATCAACATGGATTTTATAACTGAACATTTTATATATGTAGGTACAAAACAATTGAAAAATACATAGGCTAACTTTGTCGCTTAAAGGATCTCTTCCTGCTCCTCCTACCTATTGACAGAATATGAGAAATAAAAGTAAACACATGATATAATATTGAACATTAAACTACCGTGAGACTCACTCATGTTGAAAATTTAACGGATAACTCACGTTCATTAAATCGATTTAATGAACGTGAGTTATCCCTTAAATTTTCACATGATAATACTTTGAAAAAGGAGAAAGATTTCAATTGGCGTGTGATACCATTGTTTAAATTCATGTGCTCTGCCTACCCCTCTTGGGAATACAGGCGTGAGAATATGTATGTATGTAAATTAGGTTAATCATTTTCTTCACCCCTTAATCATTTTTTACCTTGTTCCAGACAAAACACAGTTGCAAAGGCATGAACTGAGTAACGAATCGCAAACAAGATGGCGCCACAAGAGCGAACTTCGTGTTGCGAGGAGGATTCCCGCCAAAACCATGCCATAGACAACCTGTCAAACATAGACTTGGGCTTCGTGAACAAAGGCTACAGATCCGACGGTGCCGATGTTGCCAGCCCGCAAAAAGAAAAAAAAGAAAAGAAGGCAACGGATTTCGATGATTTACTGCCATATGTTGGGGAGTTTGGACTGTACCAGAAGATATTGTTTTTATTGATGATTCCGTTTGCGTTTTTTGTGGCGTTTGTGTATTTCTCGCAAATTTTTATGACGTTGGTGCCGGAACAGCATTGGTGCTGGGTTCCCGAGTTGGCGAATTTGACTGTTGAAGAAAGGTAAGCAAAGTTCATTTTGTTTTGGCAATGAAATCTACATTTACTTACTTATCTTGTTAAGTTTGGCCAAAAGTACGAGACTATTTTGTCCCATTTTTGGCCAATATTAATAAGGTTCTTAGTTCCATTTTTGTCCGTCGTCACACCCATATTAAAAGCCATTTTATTAAAAAAAAAAGGTACTTAGTAACATTATTTTTCTTAATTTGACGAAAAAACTAGTTTTTCATGCTTAGAATCATGGACGCTTTGGATGCAAATTGAAAAAAAAACAGTTACGGAATGAAAACAAAAACAATTTGTTTACTTTCCAGGTATAGGGAGCAATTGTACCTACTATCGATACTGGATAGGAAAAATCAATTTCAAAAATTGTGAATTTAAAGGAATCGTTTTGGTAAAACGGCCCAAATACGTAAATAAACAGACAGAAACAACACAAAGCAAAATTTTCTTTAAACCACTTTGTTCTTTAACTAACTACTACAATAGGAAATATGATTGGAAAGAAGGAAGTCACGTCTACAAGCACTTAGTGTGACCTCAATTTTGTCTTTTAATGGCCACATTTAATTCCCCTTCAAAAATAAACTGACTCACGACGTGACGTGCTGTTTATATTCGACACTATTTTATTAAGATCGTTAAACTTATTTAAGCAACTTCTTAAGAAACTTCAAAGAAGGAGGTCATTAATTCAATCTGTAAGGGACCGGCCACATGTCCACGACACGACGTCGTAGTCGTAAACCGACACGATTTTTGCCGTGAAAATCCACGACGCGCGTC
>BHDV01065478.1:68967-84923 GCA_005406045.1 Adoxophyes honmai
AATGTCATTATTCACGGAGAAAACAGGGGAATACGTTTGTATGGAGAAGCGGTTTGAAGCGGGGCGACTCCTATCCTCTTAAAACCTATCTCTTTTTTATGCTACAGTCTCATAAATAAATATTTTTCAATTTTTCAGGTGGCTGGTGTCTCAGGGCAAAATAGAAAAAGCTCTGACAATAATGAAGAAATTTGAGAGAATCAACAAGACTAAGATTCCAGAGAAAGTTCTTAGCGATTTCACGGTAAGTATGTGATATTATTTTAAGGTTCTGAACTACATGTAGCGTAATGTATGGTATAATATATGGTATTACATACATACATACATATTCTCACGCCTGTATTCCCAAGAGGGGTAGGCAGAGCACATGAATTCAAAAATCCAGTGCCACGTTTACCAATTTCAGGGTAACATTTTCAGGGATGGTCAAACGTGATATTGCAGAGACAGGTTGATAGCCCATCGCCCACAATACACTAACCCTTTCCCAGAGTCGATTCTTACGACACCCACGGGAAGAAAGGGGGAGGTGCTATTCTAACCCGGCACCACCAATGAATTTAACATTTAACAAATTACCTTCCATCTTTTCAGGAATCATCTCTAAAAACGATCAAGGAGAATGAAGCCGAGAACCGCACCTACTCCGTCCTGGACCTCTTCAGGACACCAAGACTGCGTCGCAACGCGATCCTCCTCATAGTGATCTGGATGGCCATATCTTTGGTCTTCGATGGCCACGTCCGGAACGTGGGTTCCTTGGGCTTGGACGTCTTCTTGACGTTCACCATCGCTTCGGCCACTGAGCTGCCGGCAGACACTTTCCTGACTGCTGTACTGGATAGGTCAGTTCTTCAGACACACATACGTCACGAATCGGGATTTTTGAGCCACTTGCCACTGTTCGCAATTTAGACGTGTAACCAATGACCGATGTGACCGACTAGATGTCAGCTATCCTATTGGATTAGTATTACACGACCAAGTTACAAACTTTGGTAAGTGGGTCAACAATCCCGGTTCGCGATGGTACAAGCGTACGAAATGTTGTACAAACTCGTTTTGCCCACAGATGGGGTAGAAGATGGCTGGCCTGTGGGTCCATGGTGATCAGTGGGATCTTCAGTTTGCTGGCCACTGCGGTGCCTGTCGGTAAGAAAAAAAAGATGTGCACCGTTATGAAGCTATTTGTATAAGTTTGTCGAGATTTATTGCATTGTAAATATTAATTTGTTTTTTCAAACATTCTTTGTGTGTGTAGATTAGTTCGCATTTTTTGTCAATCTCCCGAAAATAAGCAGGAACAGATCCCTTAAGGGATATGTTACCTACTTTTAAATTGTTCTCTACTTGCTATTTTGTCATGTTTCCTACAAGAGTTATAGAGACATAAGGTACATAGGGTGACCACACCAGTAATGGACATAGAACCAGTAATGGACAATGACTCTTATTTACTACCCACTAAGAAAAAGTCATTTGTTTTACAACAATCAATTCACAACTCTATGGTCTTTAAATTATGAATGAAGTGTCCATCACTGGTGCTTGTCAACTTAAACCGTCCATAACTGGTGCCGTCACTCTACCCTAGCACCACCTGTCGGTCGTATCCGTATATCGAGTTATAACATCACTTTTATGACAATTTAATATCTAAAACTTTTTTTATAATTATAGTGCAATGAATATTATTTCAAACTTAGGTACTATATTGTCACTAAACATCCGCAATCAAATCCGTATCCGCGATTCCGCGGTATATTGTTAACGATCCAGCACTAGAATAGACTGTCTTTCCATTCTAGGTGGCCCTTCAGCTTCACTCGCCATCCTCGGCCGCTTCGCCGTCAACATCTCCTACAACATCGGGCTACAGTACGCGGCAGAGTTGTTGCCGACTGTGGTCCGCGCGCAGGGAGTTGCTCTCATACACATAATGGGCTACGTTGCGAGCATCGTTGCGCCGTTCGTTGTGTACTTGGTGAGTGTTACTGTATCAGTTACAGGTTGTGACGGATTCTGTCTCTTTAGACTTCAAGACATTATACATTTTGTACACCATGTTTTTTTGTAATTAGTTTAACTTTTTTAGGGCGGCCAAATACATTCGTTATTCAGTTTCGGAGTCTCGATTCGGAATATACGCAGTCAAGCCATATGAGTCAATGGACAAGCCTCATACAGTTCGGAATTCCGAACGGAAAACTTCCGTCTGTATGTGGCTTATTCATAGATCTGTAGCGCCCCAGCGCCACATGCGTCGAATACCCGAACTAAACGGTTCTACATCGCGCTAACGAAGTTTCGACGAACGGTTCCATAAATACAACTCCCAACTTCCTCTCTATGGACTTCGGTCCCCAGGCATAACATCTGCCTGGAGAGAGATCTCTCTATTGGAGTCTTCCCACAGATTCCGAAACAGAATTCCAAATGTATGTGGCCGCCCTTAAAAACTTGTATTTTGTAAAAATACTTTCTGCCAAAATTCTAGCGACGCATTCTTCTTGGCAATGATGGTCTTGGGCGCTGATAGACTCTAAGATGTATAATATATCGTCATTTCTCGTCTGTCAAATAAAATTATAAATACATCATCATCAGCCTATATACGTCCCACTGCAGGGCACAGGCCTCCTCTCAGTATGAGAGGGCTTGGGCTATAGTTCCCACGCGGGCCCAGTGCGGATTGGGAACTTAACACACAACGTTGAATTACTTCGTCGCTGTGTGTAGGTTTCCTCACGATGTTTTCCTTCACCGAATAGCTCGTGATAAATATGAAATTTGATATCGCACATAAATTCCGAAAATTCAGAGGTTTGAACCCACGACCCTCTGCTTGAGAGGCCACAGTTCGAAACTTCGAACCGCTGGGCTATCACGCACGGCCAATAAATACATGTTTAATACTTTTTGGTAATCTAACGGACTAAATAGTTTAGTCTTCTACCCTATTCCACGTATTGTTAACGTCTTCTTTCTGCAGGCCACAGTATCCCAAGAGCTTCCTCTCTTGATCCTCGGGGCCCTGGGCATCGTCGGAGGCCTGCTCTGCCTATTCCTGCCCGAGACCATGGACACCGAAATGCCCCAAACTCTTCAGGATGGAGAGGACTTCGGGAAAGACCAGAGGTTCTGGGACAACCCTTGCTCTAAGAAGTGAGTATAGTTTTTAAGTATCGCAAGACTCGTGCTATGGTGGAATAAAACAGGTACTCACTACAGTGAGATAAAACGGTATATACTCAGTCAGAGTGAAGTAACGAAGACACTATCTTTGGTTGGCATTTGCATTTGACGTTTGTTACAGAGTAATGTACAATGTTTTTCTGTACAAGTCGACTAAAAGAAACCGATTGGAAAAAAAAATACATCATGGGTCTATTATGTATTGTACCATGTGTACTTTTATGTATTTGTATATGTATGTATATCTAGATCACTAGAATGTATTTATTTATTTTAGGCTAACGGCTTTGTTTCTTTCTCTCTAAAATTTCTTTGTGTGTCTACTCTAATATCACATGTTTTGTCAATCGCTTGAAGGTCAGCAGGAAGAGATCCCTTAAGGGATATGTTCGCCTTTGTACTTGTGTTTTGTTCTGTACTCGTTAATTTGTCATGTTTATTTTGTACAATAAAGAGTTACATACATACATATGTATAAATACAGTCGTTATGATGTATGTATGTATGTAACACAAACCTGTAGCATATTTTTTAGGTTTTAAGTTGGCAAGTATAATTAGTGACCGGTTGCTAGCCTTTCGCCTTAACCGTATCTTAATCCATTTCCTAAAGCTAAGCGTCCACAGGTCCGCATCGCACGCATCGGACGCATCGGATTCAATCAGATGTATGGCGAAATGCGATGCGTACGATGCGGACAGGTGGACGCACTTGTATGAGTTTCTATACAAAGAATACTACAATCCGTTGCGTGCGATACGTCCGATGCGTACGATATCGACAAGTAGACGTTTAGTTTTATTGGCCTCTCACACGCCCTTAAAAAAGTTTGTAAAAGAAAAAGGGATTAATTTTTATATAAAAACATAACCTTTACAAATCCACCTACTTTAACCTTTTCTTTCTTCTTTCTTTCCAGAAAAACGGTGCAAGATGAGGAACCACCAGCTCGGTACACCAAGAGGCACTCCGTCTCCCAACCCCAGGAGTTTGTGAGGTCAGCTATAGGATCCAGGGCTTCCATGCGAGCCTCCATCAGGGTATCCATGAGGAGTAGCAGACGAGAGACGCAAGAGAATGGAGTTTGAAGAAGACCAGCTCTCACTGCGCAATTCCTAGTTTTTGGCTACAGTTCCCAACCCAAGTTCGGGAACTTCACTAAAATAGCTCGTGGTAAATCCTGGAGAAACTAAAAAAAAAAAATTTTCTATGGACTCCTCTTTCAATACGAAAAGTATAATATTTCACGATGAAACCGAAAAAAATATTAAAATTGGAAGAAAAAATACAAAAAGATGATCTTCCCATAGAGAGGTTTGAACCCACGACATTCGGTTTCAGAGGCTATTGGTAATAAAAGTAATAATACCACTAGGCCACGACGGCTATGGACAGAAATCATGGATTACTGGATTTCTGAGTTACTATGGATGGGTAGCGATGGATTAGAAAGTTGCTAAGTCTATTAAGCTAATTTCTAGAACAAAATGGAATTAAAAAAAATATGACTAGCTGCTTTCTGTCGTGTTTGAAGTGAAGTGAAGAAAAAGACTTAAAAATTAGGTACGAATTGTAAAAAAAGTGTGTATTTCCAAACATTATGGCAACTCACATATTTAAGCGTGGTTAGATCGGGATGTTTTGGGCTAATCGGTAGCCCTTAATCTAGAAGCAATGGCGACTGCTGCCATACTCTTTGTGAGAAATATGTCGAGCTAAACTCGAATAAAGACGTGAGTTTTCCGGTTATTTAACTAATAGTGTATGTCACGGAAAAGACATAAAATTAAATCAAATTACAGGTAAAACATCAAAATAATAATTGTTTCTAATATGCCTTGGTAATTAAATGAGTTTGCAACACAAAGTGCTGTTAGAAGTGGCGCTGTGTTCTATCTGTAAACTTCACAGACTTATATCGAAATAGATGACTCAAGTGTATGTACTTCGCGTGCCAAAAGGGAGAGCAATGCTCTTCCTTTGACGCGATTTCATTTAGTTTTGTACCACTTAAGCCGGGTACTCACCTAGCGAGCCGTAACTGTAACCGTTGCATGTACTGTAACCAAAACACATAGTGTGTACGTGGTTCGCAAACCTCCTGCGAGCGGCTCGCAGCGAGCCGATGTTTACAATTTACTCATTTCTGAACCTGAAACTGCAATATGCGTACAAACTAGAACCTCGTTAGTGTATCACACATGTTACAGTTACGGCTCGCTGGTGAGTACCCGGCTTTAGATAGGTTTAACTGCCTAGAGACAGGACAATTTGAATAAGGTGGCGTCTTTGAATCGGTTTCACTCGGACTGTCAATTCCCATCACTAAAGCGCTCATGTGACGTTACAGTAGGTAGAGAAAAAGTGGCACGCTAGATTTTCTTACAAATGCAGGAATTCGCGGTATCTATTTCGATATACCTAAGTCTGTAGTAGACTTGCAAATTGTATGTAGTAAGGTTAGTTCCAGTTTTGACCACCGGTGTGCCTAAAGTTTGCGATGTTTGTTGCTATTATTTTTTTGTAGGCGCTTGAAATCTTGCCTTTAATTAATGATATTATTGAACGGAAAGACAATTAGTTTTAAGAATCTTTTGGAATTGATAAACCATTTGTTTGGCTAGATATTTAGGTAGAAAAATTGTCTACTAAAAATCTCTTGGCTCAACTAGTTCCTGAATTAAACCAGAAAGCAGTTGAAAAATGTGATATGATGTTAGTGTGTATGTTTCTTAGTACAAGCAATGAAAAGTTGTTGTAGATTATTAAATAATATGATTGATGTTAGCCATTATCGAATTTGTATACACAAATCTGTGGTTCACTTTAATAAATTTCTGAGAAGATTTTTTTTTTAATTAGCTTATCTGTGGTCTATGACCAACGATATTTCTACCCATAGAGGATAGAACCTATAGAGAAACAATGTTCGCAACCCCGGTCCGCAAATGTTTGTTTATTTCAATATACTAACGTGTAGTGTCACTGTCACAGAAACTGTATGGAGCCAACAACAGATCTGCGTGCAAGTCCTCATATTTCTAGATGTAAATTAATATACTTGCGTAATGACGTACTGTTCCATTCGTTGGTGTGGTAAAAACGGCAAAAATTCAAATTTGAAAACAGACGGTGTTACATTTAACCGGTAATTAACAGTAAACATGCATTTTTCAATTTATATTCATTTTAGTGCAGCTCAAGTTAACTGGTCATTCAAAATGACACATAATTATGCATCTCACTTTCACCTAGGTGTCATCCCATTACTTCATCTCATTCTTTCAATACACAGTGTAACTAGAGTTGCGCTCTTAATAATCAAATGACGTATCGATATTTATAAGTATTTCGTATTTTACGGTGCTGAATTAAATAAATGTTAACGTAACATAAAATCACGCCTTTGTTCCCAAATGGGGTAGGCAAAACACACGAAACGTGAAATAGACATATCCATGATTATGACTATTTCATGCTTCGCAGCCACTTTTAGCATCATTTTGGGCCAATCAATCAATCAAATCAATTTTCGAGGTTCGTGTTGAGGGGCCGAAGTCTTCCACTGCTAACAATTACAGTCCAGTCTCCCCGCGGGTTTTATTTAGAAAAAAACTGCTTTTTTGTATTTTTCAATAACAATCATTTTTGTAAAGTTTTGATTGTATTCACTTAAATTTAATTAGCTGTAATCCGCTGTGATTGAAAGTAGGTTTATTTTAGATTCATTTAACGAAACTGTTCACTGTTTACAGTAGGTAACCTTGATAAAAAATTTCGTATTTTTTAATTTTTTTACAGTTTTATTTTATTATCTCGGTCCAGATTAGCATTTTTTTTTTTCAATAAACCAAAAGATGACTGCATTGGTAAGGAATTAAATTTGTTGGTGAATTTTATAATCTTTTATTTTAAAAGTGGTTTACATTTCATTTATAATTGTACAAGAGCGATATTAATATTGAACGATGAGTGCGAAGACAGAGAGGTGAGCTTGTTTTAAAAATTGCGTTCCAGGACAATTAGTAAAAAAATACTATTATCGATATCGATATTATCGATACATTTGTAAACTTGCCCAACTCTAGTTTGGCGCGCGATCTTGGGCCGGCCAATAAGAGCACAGCGAGGTCTTCAATTGTTTTGCGGAATAATTTCCGAACAACCAAGATGACATTAGTACTCTATAGGTTATATCCTCAATGTTTCTACCAAATTTCTAATTAAAAAACTACAAATCTACTAAGTACATGGTAGAAAAGACACTTCACTTTTCATTGCTTGCACTAACACTCAATAGTAATAGTAAGTTATTTTAAACTTAAGTTTTACTATTAAAATGTAAATAAGAACTCTCTAGAAACTTAAGTAAAATATGTTAGAAGATCGAAGTCACTGTAATTATAGTTTTAATTTAATTTAGCTGTGAAAATTATAGAAAAAAAGTCAAATCTCTGAGGCGTAGTTTTAAAGTTTCATTATTTTAACAAATAAAAAATCCGAAATAGAAAAATCAGAGAAGAAACAAAATTAGCAGTATTTTTGTATGATGCCATCATAATTTAGAAGTTTACGCG
The DNA here is from genome assembly GCA_005406045.1 of Adoxophyes honmai. NCBI lineage: Eukaryota > Metazoa > Arthropoda > Insecta > Lepidoptera > Tortricidae > Adoxophyes > Adoxophyes honmai. The sequence continues at coordinate 76,743 of BHDV01065478.1, forward strand.
AAATCGTGATTTTTGGAATTATAAAATTCTGTGATATGATAACATAATAATACAAAGTTACCAATCTACTATGTTTTATTTAAACACCAATCCTAATGAACATACCTACATATAATCACGCCTATGCTCCCAAATGGGGTAGGCAGAGCACAACATGATATAGACAAAACTATGATTATTCCCCGTGTGGTGCCGGGTTACAATATCACCTCCCCCTTTCTTCCCGTGGGTGTCGTAAGAGTCGACTCTGGGAAAGGGTTAGTATATTGTGGGCGATGGGCTAACAACCTGTCACTGCAATCACGTTTAACCATCTGGTTACCCTGAAATTGCTAAATGTGGCACAGGATTTTTGAATTCATGTGCTCTGTCTACCCCTCTTGGGAATACAGGCGTGAGAATGTATGTATGTTTGTGTGATTATGAATATTTCACGCTTTGCAGCCACAGGCATAATTTGAGGTTTGAAAACTGATGGAAGAGGTAACTAAGTATCTAACTATTAATAGTTGCTAGCCCGTGGCCCTGCCTCTGCGCAGACAAGACTACGAATTGTACGTAATACATTTGTTACGTTACTAATTGACAGGGAAACTTAAAAAAAGTATTTAAATAACTACGCATCTTCGGGTAGTAAGAAGGGTGTCGTTTGAAAGAGGTAATCAACCCTTATAAAATAACACTTAGTAACATCGTGAATCCAACGTTTAATTCCAACCCAAAATTCTTTTTGACAGGAGCCGGCAGACTGCTATTACGGGGATGCCGGGAAGCGGTCGAATGCCAATTAAAGTGTAATGATAAGGGTTACCTATAAAAGACTAAATGCATGAATGTCATTTTGCGTAGTGATATTCTGCTGAACGAAAATTCGGCCAAATGAAAATTTGCGTATCGGTTTTATGCGAAAGATAAATGAAAGGCACATAAAACATTTGGGAAAATCTGTTTGGGTAATGAATTTTGACGAAAATATTTTTGGTAAAACGGCAGGATCCCGTAATAATAAAGATTGTGATTTTTGCGAGATCTGTTTCAATTTGTTGAAGCGATTGTGATTCCCAGCGTTAGATAATAATGGCTAGTGAACTAAAACTAACTAGCCCACAAGGCGAATGCAAGCGGCACGCGTTTGATCGCCGGCCATGATTGGAGCTGCTCACGAGTTGATTGTTCGCGCAGACTGCATGACAGACAGACACGGCCAAATTTACAACTACATATTAAGGAGCTGCGCAGGGTTCTCTATTGCAGCGGTTCTCAAACCTTTTTGCTGATGGAACCCTTTTGGAAAGCGAAATACTTGACGGAACCCTACAAAAAAACTACAGTTCATACGTCCGTCCGTACGCTGCGCCAAAACGTTTGACCAGAGAGTGGTGTTTTTTTTCTAAATTCTTGCGGAACCCTTCCAGAGGTGTCGCGGAACCCTGGGGTTCCGCGGAACACACTTTGAGTATGGCTGCTCTATTGGAAGGCGTAAAGTTATTTAGACTAATATTGTTTCGCATAACACTTTTCGCCGAAATTGTTTTTTGCATAATCATCATTACGCATACATATATTTTTAAGCATAACATTAAAAAGTATAAATATACGAAGCATAATCGTCATCAAGACTAATGTCTAAAAGCATAAACATAATTAGGTATAATAATCAATTAGCATCATATCAAAATGCATAACAGTATTATGCATTTTGTAGCAATGGCTCGCAGTGATATTACACACACCAATGCTATGCATACTTATCTATGTTTAGGAACTAAACCGATTTCGACGGAGGTCCGCTTACTGGATTTCATACTAACCTAACCTGAACCAATAATAATTAATGCCTATGTATCATACTAATATGACCTAATGTCAGCTAACGTTATAACGAAAATGAGTTTTGAAATTATGGAGAGTGACATTTATGCCAAATAATTATTAGTTCAAACGATAGTATGCATAATGTGTATTCGGTCAATACAAATTAGTCGGAATAAACTATGCTATTAGCTTAGTATGCCAAAAAAGTATTAGGCCAAAGTATTACTATGCGAAAGTACTGTTAAGCCAAAACAAATTATGCCAAGTCAATTATGCGAAACAATAAGTCTAAATATCATTATGCGTTCCAAGGGGATCTCGCTACGCAGACGACATACTATCCGTGACGCACTTTTTAGTCTCTGAAAATAGAACCTATGCAGTAACGCACACGACGCGCAAAAAGTCCGGCGCACACATACAATCCATACAGAATTTTAGTGCGCCGCAGACTCGATCGCACAAAAATTGTGCTGTCTGCACTGCACCTAAATGTGAGCGTGAAATTACCGCAAGACACAAATTGGTACAGAAGTCCATATAATACAAAGCGCGCTCGATAACACACACATACATACATACAATCACGCTTATGTTCCCAAATGAGTCAGAGCATACACACATACATACATATTCTCAAGCCTGTATTCCCAAGAGGGGTTGGCAGAGCACATGAATTCAAAAATCCAGTGCCACGTTTAGCGATTTCAGGGTAACCAGATGGTCAAACGTGATATTCCAGTGACAGGTTGCTAGCCCATCGCCCACAATACACTAACTCTTTCCCAGAGTCGACTCTTACGACACCCACGGGAAGAAAGGGGGAGGTGCTATTCTAACCCGGCACCACACGGTGAGTCAGAGCGTCTAGTATAAAGCTGCGTCTACGCTAGACGAACCGAGCACGAGCGGAGCACGAGCCGAACACAATTCGTATAGTGTGGACCGACTTACAAGCACCGAACGAGCGCGCTGCGAGCATTTCGTTCGTGCTCGGCTGCGCTCCGCCTGTTGTCGGTTTTTTGGCGAACACAAAGCGATTTGCTTCGCGCTCGCAGTTGTAGGTTCGTTGTACGTCCATACACTCGCCGCGAACGACGAATCAGAGAACGGCTCCGCTAGTGCTCGGCTCGCGTAGCGTGGACCCAGCTTAATGAAAACGATGATTTATTCGTGGCAATGATGGTCTTTCCGAAGCGCTGGTAGACTCTAAAATGACGTGTAAAAGTGCTCTTTGAATGTTTTGATTGAATGTTGAGTTTTTACTTTAAAAAAAAATGCCACTTCTACAACACTCTTAACTCATGTTTCATAATGACCATAGATTAATATTGGTCCATGCCAATGATAATGGCACTTCGTTCAATAAACGGAGATACTCGCACGCGTGTACGCTTTACAATTTGCTATATACATGTTAATTATTACTTAAAATAATATCGTGTCACCAGACAACAGAGTTCGGGAGAAACCGGTAAGTTCTACCGTAACATGTATATACTGAGTAGAAAAATCGAATGCCACATAAAAATGGCAACTGCCTTAAATGTTGTAAATAGCACATTTTGTGTAAGGGAAACTTTCCTTTGTTTTTAAAAACAATAAATTCTGCATTTAAGGATTTATGAAAAATCGCTTGCCTCAATCGGGACTCGAACCGGTCAAATGTGACAAAAATAACGTGCCGTATTTTATGATGCAGATTGAAAGGGTTACTGATAAGGTTTATTTTTCTCTAAATAACAAATACAATCAGAATAACGGAAGGCCATGAAAATTCAAAACTAAAAATTAAAACACACAAAATAAAACAATAAATTCATTTTAATATACTTAGTACATTTTAGCGATTTTTTATAAATCCTTAAATGCAGAATTTATTGTTTTTAAAAACAAAGGAAAGTCTCACTTACACAAAATGTGCTATTTACAATATTTAAGGTAGTGCCATTCATGTCAAGGCATTCGATTTTTCCACCTTGTATGTATACAATCACGCCTATGTTCGCAAAAGGGGTAGGCAGAGCACACGGTATGTGGCATAAAAAGAACCGTGACTATTTTACGAAATTATAAGAAAAAGATACAATAGTGGCAGGTTATAAGCCTATCTTTTCAACCAGTTTACAAGCTTACATACATACATACATACATACATCACGCCTGTATTCCCGAATGGGATAGGCAGAGCACATGAAGCGTCTAGCGACTGTAGCGCATCTAGCGACATTTTTAACTTCAAACTTGATGAAAGAGGTATAATAGCAACAGGTTCCCGTGTTATATTTATTATAAGAAAAAATGTGACTATCGAATGTATGTGGCCGGCCTTAAAATTTGCATTTCAAAAATCTGAGACAAAAAATATATGATAACAAGATCAGAACTCCTCCCGACCAAAGATCTTGCAATTAGTTGTTCCAGAGAGACCCAAACATGTTGCCAGTTTTGTCTACTACCTTAATTAAAGCAAAAGTGATGGCAAAAATGAGGGTAGCCGTGAGTCGGTAGCAATTGCGTTGAGCAGTTGCCATCGTAGTACTTGTGTAATAGCTGTGCATCACCAGTCATGTCAAGCTAATCTCGATATAAAATGTAAGTTTAACCTTGTATTTCAATAGCGTATGCCAGGGGTCACCAAATGGCGGACCGCGGTCCGCATACGGACCGCCGACCCGTTGTATGCGGACCGCCGACCCATTGTATGCGGACCGAAAAAATATATCTTCATTCATCTTTAGGATTTAATGTCAATAGTTTGCACCAATTCCAATCCAAACTTCAGACAGATAATAAACAATAAAAAACGTTACTTTTCTCATTGATATGTACCTTTATTATTTCCGTAATTACCTTCGTTCAATTTTTTTTTATTTAATGTGCGGACCGCGAATGTCATTTCATTTCTTAAAATGGACCGCGAGCGAAACTAATTGGTGACCCTGGCGTATGCAAAACTACGTGAAATATTAACAATAGTTATTCTCTACCTAATCATGCTAACCTGCGCAGTCCTATTATGATGTTAATTGTAAACTTAAACAATTTTACATTTGAGTTAACAAATACCCATAAATACAGTTGATAATAAAACTTCCATACGCTCTTGTTACTTCCTAAAATAGAATCATTAGTATCATTTCATCACGATGTTGGTTCATGAATCATGGTAGGTGTTATATTTAGAGCTATTTAGTTGCTATGCCACGCAGTCACATTCCGTGAATCAAATATGGGTCATAGCGGACTAGTTTCAGAAATACGTGGCCCATATGTGATGAATTTACTACATAAAAGGTTCCATAGAAGATACAGTGTGAAAAGTAAAGTACCTATTTGTCACATCGCACGCATTCTCTTTGCACATAGGTACATACATTAGGAAACGTTATCAAATGGGGCAAACAAACGTTTTATATGCGAAACCGTGCCTATTTTAGGTTCCGCAACCAGCATACATTTTTGGTTTCGGGTTAATAATAAATTAAGAAATAACTACGTGAAATCATCAAGAACTAAAATAATAGTTCAGAACATTATTTATTACATGCATAGATATTATACAGTCAAGGAAATTGATAACTGTGCCACTTTGTACCTTTTCACAAGAAATGTCACTGTGACATACCATACTTTCTACTAAAGGCCCAATCAGACTGTTCATTTTTCTTTCATTTTCACCTTTCATTCGGTACTATTCACTCGAAATGACACGTCTGAACACGGAATGAAACGAAACTGTCGGATGAATTCACTAGTGAACCGATCCAGAAATGTTGGATCGCTTCATTCGGCATCTTTCATTCGCAAAAAATGAAAGACAAATGAATAGTCTGAACACCGAATGAACCGTTCACTCGGATTCGCCAAACTAAACTTATCCCAAGACACGACTTCATTCGACGCCATACTGTCGGAAAAGATTAGTGAATGTTCATTTCTAGCTAAACAGTCTGAACATGGAATGAAAGAAAAATGAAGCAATCACTCGGATAAACGTTCATCCGAATGAACCGTCTGATATCACCTTAATCAAAGTAATATGAAACTCACTATGAAAAGGTTCAAAGTGGCACAGGTATCAATTTCCTTGACTACATTATACATCTAAAAGGCCTAGAATAGTCGTGGTTTTGTCAATGTAGCGTATCGCCTGCTCTTCCTACCTTATTTGGAAATACAGTCGTGATGTTATATAATTATGAATGTAAAGGAGAACAGAAAATAAAAACCAGCCAAGTACGAGTTGGTTTTGCGCTCGAAGGGGTTCCGTAACAAAAACTGTAAAAAAATCACGTTTTTTGTATGAGATGATGATGATAATGATGATGAGTTCTAATTACACGAAACGTGACAAAAACATAGTTATTTCCCGTTTTGAAGCCACTTTTAGCATAATTTTAGATATAATAGACGGAAGAGGTATGTTAGCAACGACCCGTACTCGTGTGGTGTCGGGTCTAGAATAGCACCTCTCCATTTCTTCCGTGGATGTCGTAGGAGGCGACTAAGGAAATGGGTTTAGGTGATTCTTAGGCGACAGGCTAGCAACCTGTCACTAATATACTACCTCTTACATCTGTTTTCAAACCCAAAATAATGCTAGAAGTGGCTGCGAAGCGTGAAATGTATGTATATTTCACGTTTCGTGTGCTCTGCCTACCCCATTTCGGAACATAGGCGTGATTTTATGTATGTATGTATCTTAAGGCATCCACAGTGGAAATGGAGAGGTGATATTCTAACCATACAGGAAGCACTGCTTAGTTACAACAAATATAAATGTTTTTCTCAAACGGTCTCGACTTTAAATTAAACTAATATAATAATGCAGACGCTTAAAATATTAATTGATACTGGAATTAACTGGTTACACAAAACGTGACGTACGTTATGTTATCAGTGTTTCTTTACATACATACATATAGTATTGTAGCACAGCATGATCACAGTTCGCGAGCCAAGTTCAAGATTTCACGACCAATATTTAATTATTTGAAGGTTAAGTATCGCACAAAGTAATTCTATGTTGTGTGTGAAGTTTCCAATCCGCACTGGGACCGCGTGGGAACTATAGCCCAAGCCCTCTCATACTGAGAGGAGGCCTGTCCTGTGCCTAGCAATGGGGTGTATTTAGGCTGGATTATTAAGGACAGATTTAGGAATGTAATTTTTTGCGCGTTATGATAACAAACAATTGTATTATTGTTATTTATGTTAGTTTCAAGTGTGTATGCCAGTTAAAAAGTAATCTAAAACCATATCTATGTTTACGCGGGACTTAATCGTGGTTTTTTTTTTATTTATTACCTCTCGAGAGGTAAATAAAAATACCGTGATTAAGTCCCGCGTAAACATAGACATGTGTGAGAATCACGAAAGTTTAAAACAGTAATCTAAAACCAATATTGTAATAAAGTAAAAATACAGAAATACAGAGTATTTACGTTAACTTGCTTTTATTACACGTGTCAATATAAAACAGAAACCAAATCAAAATATCATTGCTCAAATATGAAACACTATAATACTAAGTAATATGTCAAATTAATTTAGCAACTTGGCGCTCCTCTGCCGCGCTCGCAACAAATTCTAGTCTTTTTAAAAGATACGGCTGGCTCATTGGTCTCATTTTACCGTGAAGGTTTCAAGTCAGTAGTCATTTCTAGTAAGTAATAATTATACTTAACTATCTAGTTATTTTTCTACTAAACGTTCTACGCTTATCAACTGAAAGCAGGGTAAGTAGTTTTTAAAGCATTAATATATAGGTATAGTTTAACATCTAAGTAGGTAAATAACAATAACACTTTTCAATAACTTATACTAAAAACAAACTTAACTAGAACTAAAATTAAATCCAAAACTAAAATTAGAGATAAAAATTTCTCCCCAATCGCCGCCAATAGGGGGGTGCCCAGAAGGCTGGCAGCATTGCCACGTTGTATGGCATTTCAATGCTGATTCGCTGGGCGAAATAATGGCCAGCCTTCTGGTCACGGGAGGCCTCTATGAGGCGCGCCGAAAGTTCTTTGAAAATACGGCGCGCATTAGGCCATTATTGTTGTTTTTTAAATATGTTGCAATAGTTTGTGTGTTGAAACAAATTGAAGTCAGGTTTGGTCCGCTTCCTAACAGCTTAGCGCGGCAAGGCGCGACTAAAGAGGCGCGCGAGATAGATTTATATCTGTCACTGTCTAATTAGAGACGTCAGTAAAGTACTGATAGACTATCCCGCGCGCGAGACGACTAGGTAACATTGCATGACACTTTATCTACACAACCAATTTATAAATGTGAAAGTGTGTTTGTTTGTTTGTTTGTCCGTCTTTCACGGCTAAACGGAGCGATGGATTGACGTGATTT
>BHDV01065478.1:84953-96175 GCA_005406045.1 Adoxophyes honmai
TCAATGTAGAAAGCTATAAAATTGGTATGTGTGCTATCTCTTCTGTGATACCCCGAATTTAACGCGAGCGGAGCCGCAGGCAAACGTAAGTAGGTACACTTATAATTAAAAAACTGCAGAGAATTACTAGGTATTGCAACATGGGCTATGCTGTTATGGAAACGTCCTCGTCGATATTGTAATATTATGAGTTTTAGATTTCGAACATCGTGTAAAACCCAAAACACACTGAAAATCAAATTTCAGTCGAAAAGGAAACGACAACTTGACTAGATATACCCAGGCAGTTGTTCAAACGTTCCGATTAAACGCCATGTTTCAGTTTCCATACAATTTTGCGAAAGCGCCATCGATTCATAACTGTTTTGAACACACTAGACGCTCTGTACGTCTAATGTAATAAAACGATCATGGATTCGATAACGACTTCGTTTGCGAAGTAACGCGAAATTGTAAAGACGTGTCGACCAGTATACCACTCATGTTGAAAAATAAACAGAAAACTCACGTTTTAAAATCGAGTTAAGCTTTACTAGGAGCCGCGGCTGCTGCTGCCAAACGCGCACTGCGCGACACCGCTCTATTCGCGCGACTACTCGTCCTCGACGAAACCGATACCAGCGCAGCGCGTTCGGCAGCAGCAGCCGCCGCAGCTCCTAGATAAAGGGCTACGAATTAGCCCGAAATATGTCGAGTTAAACTCGGTTTAAAATTTTTCAACATGAGTGAGTCTCACGGTAGTTTAATGTGTTTGACGGCTCGATAGCCCAGCGGTTAGAGAACCTGACTGTTAAGCTTAAGGTCCCGGGTTCGATCCCCGGTCGGGGCAGATGTTTGTATGATGAATATGAATGTTTGCTTTCGAGTCTTGGATGTTTATCTATATATAAGTAAGTTTATCCGTTGTCTAGTACTCGTAACACAGGCATTAAATCGCCTAATTTGGGGCTAGGTGATTGGTGTAAAATATTGTCCAATGATACTTATTTATTCCCGTGTGATGCCGGATTAGAATAGCACCTCCCCATTTCTTCCTGTGGGTGTTGTAAGAGTCGACTCTGGGAAAGGGTTAGTGTATTGTGGGCGATGGGCTAGCAACCTGTCACTGCAATATCACGTTTAACCTTCTGGTTACCCTGAAATTGCTAAAAGTGGCACTGAATTTTTGAATTCATGTGCTCTGCCTACCCCTCTTGGGAATAAAGGCGTGAGAATATATGTATGTATGATATTTATTAGTATACCTACTTACCACTATTTACATACTTTGTTTGTTTCAGCTTTAAACACTTTGTCTTCGTGTCCGTAATCGGTGAAAACGTCGCAAAAAGTGTCTTTTAGGGGCAAAGCAGAGTTCGAGGATGGAGTCACATGAGAAGGTGGGGGGGAGCGGGCTGGACCCCCGGGCGACCCTCGACAACTCTGGTGAGGAAACCAAAGCTTACAAAAATTTCATTTTCGATACAACCTTTTTTTGACGACTGTACTTTTTGCCAACTGTACTTCATTGACATCCACCCTAGATTATGTGCACCAGATTTCAAGTCAATCAGACCAACCGTTGAAGAGTTCACTCCATCGGAGACAGTCCCGGCTGGACCACTAGAAGTCCACTACCGGAATCTTGTATTGTCATCCAAGTTGCGTAGTTATACCAAGTTTCAGCTCAATTGGTCTATTGGAAGTGGTTCAAATATTCCTTGCAAGACTTTTCGATTTCTGTGGAAACGTTGTGCATAACAAAATTTCCGTTATTTTTCGGCTGTAATGTGACTTCTTCACCTTTTTCCCTATCGCCCGCAAGGAATTCGGTTATATTGCGTTATAAAAGCGAACATTCTCGCGGAAACATCAATTTTTCCGGGATAAAAAGTACCCTATTATTTAATCCGGACTTCTATCTTTACGTCTGCAAAATTTCAAAGTAATCGGTTCAGTAGTTACGGCGTGAAAGCGGAACAAACAAACAAACAAACTCACTTTCCGATTTATAATATTATAAGTAAGGATGAGTTTATCGATATAGGAAGTCCCTAACTGTTCCATCAACATCTCTCTTTCTCTTTCCAGGACCTCAAAAGAGAGTGAAAGACTTCGACGACCTCCTCCCCTACATGGGGGAGTTCGGGTGGTACCAGCGCCTCCTCTTCCTCATGATGATACCCTTCGCCTTCTTCTTCGCCTTCGTCTACTTCGCTCAGATCTTCATGACCCTCGTGCCAGAAGAGCATTGGTGCTTCGTTGAAGAGCTCGGGAACCTGTCGGTTGAGGAACGGTGAGGATGATAGTGGTGGAATGAAATGGTGTCATAGTGTTGTCGTTGCCATGGTGACAGATTTAGTTTGCACTGGTATTATGCTCTGAAAGCAGGTCGCGGAGCTCAGAAAAATTCGAGCGTTGACCCGCTGCTGTCTCTGTCGCACGCGTGCACTAATATTGCCCTCACGCTCGCACAGTGCGACGCAAGTGCTCAAGTGCGAGCGTGGCGGCAATATTACTGCACGCTTCAGTGTATGGTGTTGCGCAGACGACAGACTTTTGTGCGATCGAGTCTGCGGAGCAATAAAAATTCTGAATGGAAACTCTCTGCGCGCCATTCAGAGTTTTTATGGCTCCGCAGACTCGTTCGCATAAAAGTCTGTTTTCTGCGCAGCGCCTAACAAACTAAACTCGCCGTGGGACGTAAGTAGCTTCGAAATCTGTTAAAAAAATACCTAAAATATTTTTTGTTAAGTTACGTCTTTTCATATTCTACGAACGCAGGACAATCGGAAATCAAATGGCCTTTAGGCGCTGCGCAGACGATAGACTTTTGTGCGATCGAGTCTGCGGAGCAATAAAAATTCTGAATGGAAAGTGTCTGCGCGCCATTCAGAGTTTTTATTGCTCCGCAGACTCGATCGCATAAAAGTCTGTCGTCTGCGCAGCGCCTTAGCAATCTGACGTTTATTATCAGCTTTGATGTAGGTAAGTAGATATGTTTTTTTCTTAGTACCTACTTATTAGTTTTTTTTCAATAACTGTGCCCTATACTTTTTAAACATTTTATCCAGAGTGTTTGGCGCAATGCGTGCTAAAGTAATGTGATGGATAGTGGGGAATCTAAAATTTTTACTGTCATAACTTCACTAAAGATTTGATCGTACTTTATTTCCCTAATTATTAATCCTTTCATTGTCTTTTACCCATAAAGGCCCAATCAGAAGGTTCATTCAGATGAACGTTCATCCGAGTGATTGCTTCATTTTTCTAGTGAATTCATTCGACAGTTTTGTTTCATTCCGTGTTCAGACGTGTCATTTCGAGTGAATAGTACCGAATGAAAGGCGAAAATGAAAGAAAAATTAACCGTCTGATTGAGCCTTAAATACTTATTTTCAGTCGTCACCTGTCAATTCCTATGGTAGAAGGAAAGCACGACCGATGCCTCGTGTACGACGTGAACTGGACGGCCATCTTAGAAAATGGCGTCTCTTCGCCGGACGCAAAATGGCCGACCAAGAAATGTCAAGAGCAGTGGGAGTTCAATTTCACCGATGTGCCTTATGAAACTATTGCTACGCAGGTAAAAGTTATCAACGCAAGAAAGCGAAATTGTTTGATGTAAAGCCACATACAAACATAGTGTTTTTTATCTAGAATCTAGATTAGAGATATACTTACATACAAATACCTATGTCATGCCTGTATTCCTAAATGGGGTAGGCAGAGCACACAATACACACGACAAAAATCATGAAAATATACTAGAGGTGGCCTCGAAACATGAAATAGCCATGATTCTCTCTATATACCGTTTCGAGAGCTGTGCCTATCTCGTTTGGGAAAAGAGGCCTGATAGCTAATTTGGACACCTCGACCTCATGTGGCGACAATGATGTGATGGTAACTTAGCACTATTATTCATCTCGTTCTATCATTGCAGCTGAACTGGGTGTGTGACAGAGACAACTATCCTGCTACAGCTCAGTCTCTGTTCTTCTGTGGCGCCATAGTCGGTGGATTAGTGTTCGGGTGGATCGCAGACAAATATGGCCGGATACCCGCTTTAGTTGGTAAGTTAATGCCCTAGGCACAGCGCAACGACAGACTTTTTGTGCGATCGAGTCTGCGGCGCACAAAAAGTTTGCTTGAATTGTATCCATTGTGCGCCGGACTTTTTTCTCGTCGTGTGCGTTACTGCATATAATTCCATAGGCACTATTTTCACAGCCTAAAAAGTCCGTCGCCGATAGTCTGTCGTCTGTGCAGGGCCTTATGGCTAAATTATTCAAATGGGTTATTCCAGTTATGTGATGTATAAAAATTACATTTATGTCGGGAGCTGACAGGTTGCCAATTACGGCGTGCCAGGAAATGTTTCAATGCTAATTGAAGGGTGAAGAAATCTTTGAAAATCTGTGAACACATAAACGTGAGATTTCTAAGCACTGTTTGACCTGCTAGTGGCCTTCCGCGTAGAGTATCAAGCATGTATCTGAATAAACCATGCATGGGGGTGATTCGGATACCCTTAAGGGTGGTCTTTCTCTGGACTTTCGCTTGACACTATTTTTGGGACGTCCTGTATTTACCACGAGCTACTCAATGAAGGGATCATGAAAACCTGCACACAACGACAAAGTAATTGATACTGTGTATGAAGCTCCTAATCCGCATCGCATGGGAACCATAGCCCAAACCTTCTAAAACTGAGATGAGGCCAGCATTAGAACGTGTTTAGGCTGAATTATTAAGAAAGAAATTGGTCTACCCCCTCAAGATCGATATTCATTTGAACCTCATGAAACAACAAGGTTGATTTCCCCTCGCCATAAAATTATGACAGTGACAATGTCAACCTTATGATAATTGTGATCTCACAGAACAAAGTGGTCTCTGCCTACCCCTGTGGGAAAGAGGCGTGACTGTATGTATGTATGTATGTATTAAGAAAGAAAGAAAGAAAGACATTTATTGGTACAAAAATTCTAAAATATTAAGTGTTTGTATCTTTCAGGAACCAACATGTGTGGCTTTGTGGCCGGGGTGGGCACGGCGTTCACCAGCTCCTTCTGGTCCTTCTGCCTCTGCCGCTTCCTGGTCGGCCTGGCCTACGACAACTGCTTCATGGTCATGTATATTGTTGGTAAGTTGTTTGACCATCTTTTTGGTAGGTATAGCTAACTACGAATATTGCGAATATGCCCATTTGCATCAGAAAATATAAGTGTCCTTGGCAAAATGTCCTATTTTCAAATTTAAGACTGTTCAAGAAAGTAACAGGATTGTTAATAATATCCCGAAGGTTAATTGGCAGAGATCCTCTCGAGGATAAGTTTGTCTTTGTACGGTCGGCCAAGAAAGTGGTCTACCACTTTTGACAAAAGTTTCTGTGAGATCACAATTATCATAAGGTTGACATGGTCACTGTCATAATTTTATGGCGAGGGGAAATCAACCTTGTTGTTTCATGAGGTTCAAATGAATATCGATCTTGAGGGGGTAGACCAATTTCTTGGTCGACTGTACATAAAGCTGTTATACTGTACTTGTTTTGTGCATCTGTTTTTAAAAGAAAACTGCTGTTTGTATGTGGCTATTCCATAGATTAATAATAATATGGATTCCATATTTCGAATGGAAATTACGAAACAGAATTCCGAGTGTATGTGCCGCCCCTAGAGAAACAAAACACTAATTTTAAACTCAGGATCCAAGATCTCAGTGACATTCTCTTTACAGTGATTGAATATGTGGGCCTCAAGTGGCGGACCTTCGTAGCGAACATGTCCATCGCCGTCTACTTCACCTTCGCTGCCTGTCTACTCCCGTGGATTGCTCTGGGAGTGGCTGACTGGCGCATCTACACTTTAGTGACCAGTGTGCCATTAGTGCTGGCTGTATTTACACCGTGCATAGTGCCAGAGAGTGCTAGGTAAGAATCAGCGTCATCAAAATCATCAGTACCATTTGCTGTCAAATTCGCCATCCAATTCATGATTTTTGTCTTTGTTATAATCGTAAACTTTCCACAAGTTTTTAGAATTTCAATATAACATCCAATCACGTCTATGTTCCCAAATGAGGTAGGCAGAGCACACGAAGCAAAGACAAAACCATGACTATTTCACCGCATTGATGATTAACTTGATAATAGAGTTGTTCTTAGTGAAAATAACTTAGCTACTACACAACATTATTATTTTTCAGGTGGTTAATATCTCAAGGAAGAATAGAAGAATCTATAGCAATCGTTGAAAAATGCGGCAGAATCAATAGAATGGAGATACCAGCAGATATCATAATGGAATTCAGAGTAAGCGCAGATAATTTAGCAGCTTTTATTAACTTCGCTTTTGTATGTATGTACAGTCAGCGTCTGATACATGGTTACACTTTGGTACGTTGTCACTGTGATCGCAGTGACAATTTCATGCGAGAGTTCAAATATGAGGTTAATTAGAAAAGGTACTAAAGTGTATACATGTATCAGACGCTGACTGTACGTTTTATGTTTACAAAAAATCTTGCTTGCAAGGAAGATTTGAACCACTTCCAATAGACCGATTGAGCTGAAACTTGGTATACCTACGTAACTTGGATGACAATACAATATTCCGGTGGACTTCTGCTGGCCCAGCCGGGACTGTCTCCAATGGAGGGAACTCTTCAACGGTTGGTCTGATTGACTTGAAATCTGGTGCACATAATCTAGGGTGGATGACAATGAAGTACAGTTGGCAAAAAGCAAAGTCGGCAAAAAAGCTTGTATCGAAAATGTTTCTTTTTGTTGATAAGCTTAATATAACGAAACACAGAAAACTCGAGATAGCCAGAAGTGGCTGCGAAGCGTGAAATACTAATAATTTTGGTTTTGCCTGTCACGTACCGAGTGTTCCGTCACATGGCAACATAAGAAGCGTGATTGCATCTATATTTTTATGTTATTCAAACTTTCAGGAAACAGCGACAGAGATAGCCAAATCTGAGCAAGAGAACAAGAACTATTCAGCTTTAGACCTTTTCAAAACGCCTCGTCTAAGACGGCACAGCATCCTTCTCCTACTCATCTGGATGTGCACAGCAATGGTGTTCGACGGACACGTCCGTAACGTCGGTTCCTTGGGGCTGGACATGTTCTTAACGTTCACTGTGGCCACGGCCACCGAGTTCCCGGCTGACGCGCTGCTGGTCATGATTTTGGACGTGTAAGTAGACATGTTACACTTGCACATAGGAAGAGAGGGTGAGATGGGTACAGAAAGAGAGGAACACAGAGAGATAGACAAAACCATAGCTGTTGTCCGTTTTAGCCACGTCAAGCACATTTCTTAGTTTTTATGTTAAAAAGTACCGAAGTGCCAGGTTGCTATTCTGTCGCCTAAAATTATACCTAAATCAATTTCTTTGGTCGCCTCTTACGACATCCACTAAAGAAATGGTGAGGAGTCTGAGCAAAGGTTATGGTGCATTTGCGTTGGGCGTTGCTTGAAAATATTTTACGTAAAAATCTTGCTCCCTCCCCCTTGAACATCTCTCTGTGCATTCCTCTCTTTTTGTACCTCCCTCCTCCATCGTGGTCCGTCAAGGTATGACAATAAAACATGTGTATGTTGTTCCAGCTTGGGCCGTCGATGGCTGGCCTTCGGTTCCATGGTGATCAGCGGCATATTCAGTCTTCTGGCCACCACTGTTGCTCAAGGTATTGTACACTTATGAATCTTATGATCATGATTATGCTGTCTATGAATTATAAATTCAATATTATAAACTTATAAAGGATGGTGGGCAGTTTAGTTTGGATAATGACTTAAAAACCAATAGTGACAAGCTATATGTAATTTGAAAGGTTTTTTCATTTTGTGAAACTTTTTGTATGGCGGGAAAAAATATGTATGTATATGTAACGTGACATAGACAAAACCATGATTATTTTAAGCTTCACAGCTCCTTCTAGCATAATTTTAGATTTGAAAACAGATGGAAGAGGTAGTATACCTAATAATGACAAGAGGATGATAGCATGTCGCCCAAATCATACCTAAACCTATTTCCATAGCATTTTTAGTATTACGTCCACCCCTCCCTACCGTAAACATGTGACGTAACTTATGGACGATCCCTTAAGTGAAGTCAGTAATTCATGAACGCTCCCTCGAGTGAAGTCAGTAATTCATGAACACTCCCTTAAGTGAAGTCTTCGTTGATGATCCTTGAAGTGAAGTCTGTATTTTATGAACGCTCCCTTAAGTTTAGTCTGTAATTTATGAACGCTCCCCTGAGTGAAGTCCCCAAGTCATAGACGATCCCATAAATTAATTCCTTAATTTATGAACGCTCCCTTAACTGAAGTCCGTAATTTCTAGACGATCCCTGAAGTGAAGTCTTCTTCCAGGCATACCAACAGCTTCACTAGCCATCGTGGGCCGCTTCGCCGTCAACATCTCCTACAACATCGGGATGCAGTACGCGGCAGAACTGTTGCCGACTGTGGTCCGCGCGCAGGGACTTGGCCTCATACATATCTCAGGCTATGTTGCCACCATATTGGTCCCGTATATTGTTTACATGGTAAGTCATGTTATGAAACTAGTGAAAAACTTAAGTAAGTCAGTAGGTATGTAGTTGTGTACAGTTGGCAATGAACGACGCAAAAATATGACGACAGTTACTTGATAATTATTGACAATTATTTATAATTTATCGTGTCAGTCGTGTCTATCATAAGTGGACCAGATAAATCAGACTTGAAAGATAAACAAATAATGAGTGTACAAGCCATACGACATATAAAAAAAGTAGAATGTCTATTCGCAGACATTCAATAGATGACTAAAAAGTACTTAAGTTTTCACCTATACCTGTTATGACTTACGGCATCGAAAAGTGGTGTTTCACTATCGGCTCCATCTTTCAAAATTGAATTACTTCGCGGCTGTGTGCACTGTGCAGTAATTTCTCATGAGGTTTTCCTTCACCGACTAGCTCGTGGTAAACATCAAATATGATTTCGCACATAAATTCCAAAAAAATCGAATGCGAATGCTTTGGGTTTCAAATCCGCGCGACCCTCTGTCGTACCATTACCCTTCATACTTCAATCTTACATGTTTCAGGCTACCATAGCTGTGGAGATACCCCTCCTAATTCTGGGGGCACTGGGCATCGTGGGGGGCTCGCTCTGCCTATTTCTGCCCGAGTCTATGGGGAAGACCATGCCGCAGACCATAGAGGAAGGGGAGGGTTATGGAAAAGACCAGAAGTTCTGGGACTTCCCCTGCTGTGGAAAGTGAGTATTGAGTAAGCAGACGACTGACTATCCGCGACGGACATTTTTGTCTGTGATAATTAATAATTTTAAA
This sequence comes from Adoxophyes honmai, assembly GCA_005406045.1. Lineage (NCBI taxonomy): Eukaryota > Metazoa > Arthropoda > Insecta > Lepidoptera > Tortricidae > Adoxophyes > Adoxophyes honmai. The sequence goes on from BHDV01065478.1 coordinate 94,298, forward strand.
CAAAAAGAAACCGACTTCAAATTAGCAGTATTTTGAAAGTATTCTGTTTACTGAATGTAAATTCTTGACTTCATCAACAAATTACCGAAATCGCCGTACATGTCCCTTTAACATTTGAAGAGTTTCCTTGATTTCTCCAAGATCCATCATCAGATCCTGATTTCGTGCCAATGAGACCAATTTCAAGTTATACCCTTTCGATTGGGTCTCCGAGATATCGAGTAACATACACAAAAAAAAATTTGGTTGAATTGAGAACCTCCTCCTTTTTTTGAAGTCGGTTAAAAATAGAACCTATGGAATATGCAAGTGACGCACACAACGCGCAAAAAGTCCGGCCCACAATGCATACGATCCACGCAGACTTTTTTTGCGCCACAGACTTGATCGCACAAAAAGTCTGTCGTCTGCGCTACGTTTTGTAACATAAGTACAGGCAACCAACGGTTAATAGTGATCTGTAGCTCTCTAGCGCCACCTATCGTCGAGTAGAACTTAGCTCTAACGAAGTTAAGAAGGTTGGTTGCATAAATACAACTTCCAACTTCCTCTCTGTGGACTTCGGTCCCCAGGCATAACATCTGCCTGGAGAGAGATCTCTCTATAGGAGTCTTTTTCAAACATCCAAAAAATGTCACACCTTCAATTTCAGTAATTTGTGACACTTGAAGAAAATTAATATAATTAAGGGGGGGGGAGGATCTCAGATTCATAAATGTCTGACGTAGCTAATTTATAGATTGATATATATATAGATAGATATCTCTCCAGGCAGATATTATGCCTGGGGACCGAAGTCCACAGAGAGAAAGTTGGAAGTCGTATTTATGCAACCGATCTGCGGAACTTCGTTAGCGCGATGTACAACTCTTTGACAGTCGTTGATGACGTTTGTAGAAGAAGTTCTTCTATTGGACAATAGGCGGCGCTAGAGTCGCTGCAGTACCTTGAATCAGGGATGTTATGGATATGAAATTTCGAATACGGATTGGATACGGATATAGGAATGATTATTATACCGAATACGGATACGGATAAGGATATGAAATTATTTTTTCGGATAATTTTGGTTACGGATATTACATTCTTATGAAATTTCAAAAGTCAAATTCAAACAGGTAATAAAATGACTTTATTTACAAGTTTTTTGGCAGGAATCTCAATCAGTCTGTGAGTATTTATTACAGCTATGTCTGCTTGAGTGTCGGCAGGTCGGCTCCGCCCTTATCCAATATTATTAGATTAGATTAGATTAGATTTATTTGTTGCCAAAACTGTGTATATACATTGTTAACATGTCAAAATTTAGTACCAACAGTTTGCTATTCGAAACTTTTATTTCGGATCCGGTTACGGTTACGGATATACTTTTATATCGGATATCCGATAGTTTCGGTTACGGTTACGGAGCTCCCTAACATCCCTACCTTGAATGAACAATTTGTATTTGGAAATAAATACTTTCTGCCAAGTTTCTCGCGGCGCGTTCTTCTTGGCAATGATGGTCTTTCCGAAGCGGTCGTAGACTCGAAAATGACGTGTAAAAGTGCTCTTAAGTTACGATAAAATGCCAAACATGTGATAATTGTCGTGTTTTCTGTACCATTACATGAGTTGAAAGATTATTTCGCAAGATTTTTTCCATTTATTGTAACAAGGATAGAGAAGGGTATGCTGCGTTTGGGCACGTGGAGAGAATGGATGAAGCAAGGATATGTAAGCTTTACAAGGGAAGTGTGTTAGGGCAAGTCGGTCGAGGGCGCCCTCGTAGAACGTATATCGACCAGATCGGCGATATCTATATATATAAAAGGAGAAACTGACTGACTGACTGACTGACTGACTGACTGACTGACTGACATATCAACGCACAGCCTA
>BHDV01065479.1:0-33038 GCA_005406045.1 Adoxophyes honmai
AGTTTTTTTTATATAACATTTTTTTCTTCTTATCACCTAAGCTCTGCAACCCAATAGGTCTCTACGACGCTCGAGCAACTCCAAAATTAGCTGCCTGGGCTCCCCTACTATATGGAGCAGATCTGCTCCTAAGCATACGAGAGGCTAATCACCTAATCACCATGACGTCACATATCTTAAGATGTGTCAAGCGCATATTTTGGCACTTGTGTATCTCCTTTCCTGTCATGCCCCCTCCCCACACCCCACTACCGCGCGGGCGAGGACTGAGTTACGCGGTCTGTCTATAGCTGAAGCACGACGTTATTTTGACTACGTTCAAATATAATATCGACATCCACGGAAGAAATGGAGAGTCATACGACATCATAATGGCTAGACTATTACGGTTATTACAGTAATTAAAAACCGAAATACACTAGCAAGATACTTTATTACAAACTAATTACATACATTTCAAACGTCATTGACTCTTCCCCATTTCATTCTAATCTTCTTCTCATGCAGTTTGATCCACGATGGCATGCCCTTTGGCAACGGGTGGGCATTTGGGAACCTGAGTCGAGGAGCAGGCTTCGTGAACGGATCCTCAGATGCAAGTTTACGGAGTAAATATTCCTTGTTGATTTGCTTCGGGTCCCGATACTTGTCCATGTAGAGGTTGAAGGGCTCCTTCTTTGGGAACCATTTCTGGGGCTTGATGTAGGGTTCGGGGAAGTCGTATTCGTACACTGCAAGGGAGATTTGGTTAGGAGTTATAAATCACTTCATATGCATTTGTATACAGGGAGATTTATTAAGTATAGTTTTAAATCACTTCGTATGCAGTATACAGAGTGGCCGGAAGCTGACCGTAAACCATAACCTGGTCAAGTTAGACATAAAAACAGTGACAAATACAGAAAATTCCGACAAAGCCAAATCTCCGTAGAAACCTCAGTTCTACCATAAAGAATAAAGTGTCAAAAGTCCCCATTTATCCCATGTGAGCTAAGCGAGTTATTCGGGTTCAAATGTCAAAATTTTTGGTATTTGGATTTTTCTCGAAAACGGTAAGTTTTATCAAAAAGTACCTCAAAGCCAAGTTGTAGATCTCAAAATATTCTATAAAACGGTTTTTACTAGTTTTTCTCTAAAACCCACTGTTTGCCAGATATTGCGCTCATAAGAATCACGGTCAACATCACATACTGTTCGAGGTAGTGCACTCGGCGCGTTTTTCTTAACCTGGTTTCCCCGGTAGGCCTATTCCACTAACATTTATGACGTTATTTTCAGGAAAAATACTAATTTAATAGTATGAAGATGATTGATATTGGTTATGGGGTCTAACTGACGTTCTATATTCGATAGAAATGTTAAATACCAGATGTCTATGTTGGAGGAAGACAGGATAGTCATTATTGGCATCTGCTGTTCAATATTTCTATCGATTATAGAAAGACAGTTTAACCCCATACCCAATATCAATAGTCTTCATACTATTAAATTAGTAATGTTCCTGGAAATAACGTTATAAGGTTTAGTGGAATAGGCCTACCGAAGAAACTACGTTGAAAAAAATGCGCCGAATACACTACTTCGTACAGTACGTGATGTAGACCGACATGTAGTAAGAAAGTTTATTGAAGAAGATTACAGATATATACTTATTTATAAAAATAACTAAATTTATCTTAAGCTAAATTAAATCTAAAAAGGGCCCCCGTGGCATAGTGCCCAAAAGGCTGGCAGCGTTTCCCCTTTGAACAGCTACGCTGATTCTTTGCGAAAAGTAGCTGCCAGCCCGTTGGTCGCCAGTGGCGTCGACCAGGCGCTTTTTCAACTCATTGAAAACAATGTCGCGCTGGGACCCCATGGACCCAGAGTCTCGATTCCTACAGCTATAAAGTTATAGCAAGAACCGAGACCCTGATATTTTGACCGTTTTTTGGTTTCGGCCGCTTCTGCCGAAAGTAGTAAGTGATTCTTCTGAGCGCAATATCTGGCAAACGGTGGGTTTTAGAGAAAAACTAGTGAGGACCGTTTTATGGAATATTTTGAGATATACAACTTGGCTTTGAGGTACTTTTTGATAAAACTTACCGTTTTCGAGAAAAAACCAAAAAACCAAAAATTTTTACATTTGAACCCGAATAACTCGCTTAGCTCACATGGGATCAATGGGGACTTTTGACACTTTATTTTTTATGGTAAAACCAAGGTTTCTACGGAGATTTGGCTTTGTCGGAATTTTATGTATTTGTATTGTCTAACTTGACCAGGTTACCAGTGGTTATCCGCGCATGAAAACTACTGTGAAGTTTATCCAAAATATGAATGTAAAAAAAATACGTAAATCTTAAAATATTGCCCAGTCTTTTGTACTGGCTCTTAGTATGTCGAACGATTGCGGGTGCGTACACGCTGACTAACGGGGCTTGCGTACAGGACGTAAGGTAATGACCAAGCAAAAGCAACGAAACGTTTGTCTCCCACAAAGTCAGTAATGACAATATTCAGGAACTATTTTATAGGGGTATTCAGACGCGTATACCCGACTAATGGTTAAGATATTTATGGTCCGGCCATCCTGTATACATTTTTAACTATTGTTCCTCGCAGATAATCAAGTTAGCTGACCAGCTGTAAGGATATATTTGTATAACGTAATACGGCAGCACACGCTCACGGACCATTTATTATACTGTTAGCGCTAAGTTAATGAATGTATTATGAAGCAAAAGAGGTATGTCAGGATCGTAGCAAGTGGAACAAAGTAGTATCTGCCTACCCCTGTGGGAAAGAGGCGTGACGGTATGTATGTATGTAGCGCTAAGTTAGTCGTTAGCCCGTCGCGGATACGCAGGCCCGCGGCGGGTGTCCGGAGCGGGATCCGCGATCGTGCACACGCGGCGGGCTTCAGCGTCAGCCCTAGAAGTTTCTTCCTTCTTGACTGCTGGTTGGCTAAAGAACGCAGGTATAAAGTACTGCAAAGGTTCTCACCTGGTTCCTTCACATTGAGTGTGTTATGGAAGAAGTCTTTCACAGAGTCGTCCCAATCTGTCTGGTAGAATGCCAGGCCCGCGGGAGTGATTTTGTCTTGATACTTTTGGTACCAATCACGGGTAACAAAAGTGCGACTGTCAAGCGGCGATGATGCAGTCACTGGAAAATAATTATGTTATTAAATTACTACAACTGTTATTCCTTTTTTATTGAAATTCGCGGTTTTTAGATTTAGATTACACATGAAATGAAATAAGGGACGCCTTATTTCCAGTTAAGCTTGACATATTTTGAACTAAGGCTACAGTCCTTCATCAAGGAGCAGCGACGACTGTCACCAAACGCACACTGCGCGGCATGTCTCTGTTCGCTTGACTGATGTTAGATTAATACATACATAACATACATACATATTCTCACGCCTGTATTCCCAAGAACACATGAATTCAAAAATCCAGTGCCACATTTAGCAATTTCAGGGTAACCAGATGGATAAACGTGATATCGCAGTGACAGGTTGCTAGCCTATCGCCCACAATACACTAACCCTTTCCCAGAGTCGATTCTTACGACACCCACGGGAACAAAGTGGGAGGTGCTATTCTAACCCGGCACCACACGGGGCAAATTAAATTAATCGCTTATAATACAGTTAAGACTTTTTTTGTTATTTGTAAATAAATTCACATATCATATTGAAAAAGCTTAAAAATTATAAAGCAAGAGCTGTAATCAAAGTGTTAACACCCACTGTTAGTTTTTGTGTTAAAGAGCACCAAAATGTTCATATCCATGCATACAAATTTTCAATTTTATATTATTAGGAAATAGAATGGAATCAGCTGTTTTTTAAATTCTTTATTTATTTTGGGGCTTTATTCATTAAGAGAATATGCCAGCCCCATTAAAACAACTCAAACAAAAACAAAAATAACACAGGAATAACTAACTACCTAAACTTAAAATTCACTTAAAAACATTTTGGCAGCAATACAACCAGGTTCAGATAAAATATATAAAAAACTCCTACATTCAATTTAGATATTGATAGTTATTAGCCAGTTAAAAATTAATTATAGAGAGAAGAATGTAATGTGTTTATAATAATAGTAGAACTTCAGGTTGAATTAGCATAGCAATATCAATTAATGTATCAAATTTTGTAACTATTTTTTTTTTATAATAAATTAAGTCGGCAATAAACATGGTCAAATTTTAAGTGGGTTTTGCATAACTACTTAATCTTACCAAGTATATTGCCAACCACTATATCTGTAACTCTCAACCACCATTGTCAGATTTTTTATGCATTAGCAATAGCAATTGGACTGCAATATGGAAACTGTGCACTTGAAAAAAAACTACATACATACAAAACATCATGCATGTATTCCCGAATGGGATAGGTAGATGCAGGGAATTAAAATATTACACATTTAAATCTCTTGACATGTATATTTTAGGTTGAAAATTTAACGGATAACTCACGTTCATTAAATCGAGTTTAGGTCGACATGTTACCGTGTGTGTGTGTTAACGTGAGTTATCCGTTAAATTTTCAACATGAGTGAGTCTCACGGTAGTTTAATTTAAAGTAGTATATTTTAGGTTTCAAAATAGACAGATGAAAGAGGAATAGTGACAGATTACTGGCCTATAAAAGGAACTAAAAAAACTAGAAACTGCACTATTAAACACAATGCATAAAAGCATCTAGCTACAAATGAAAGTAAAAGAAATCAAAACATATAAGCATTTTTCTATTTACCACAGACATGGTGTAATAATGAAACTGTTTCATGTTATTCATAATTTGATCATGACAGAAATAAAGCCAAGCATCAGTTCAAAATTCGCAAAGCAACTACAAAATCTAAACTTCAATACTTTGTACTAACGACTCTATTGGTTTGTCCCAATATCAACAATTTCAACAGTTTGACTAACGACAGAAAGGAATGAACATGCTTGTACATCAAAATCACACCTGTATTCCCAAATGGGGTAGGCAGAGCACACAAAACGCTGCCTAGACAAAACCATACTTCACATTTTTTGGCCACTTTTAGCATTTTTTATGGTTTCAAGTTGATTGCTAGCCTGTCGCTTGTTATAACATCCATGGAAGAAATGGAAAGGTGTTATTCTAATCCTGACACTACACAGGTGTGTATGGTTGTTAGATTGAATATAGAGTTATGTCATAAGAATATGAGTATGAATAAAAAACAATCAAGACTACAAGTTTACAGTAAAATCTGTTAACAGGTTATCTTACCTTGAGGAAGGTCGTAATTTATCCTTTCATTCTGCTTGTATAGCACAAAGACATATCTATGGTACCCAGTGCCTTTTAAGGGGAATGGCTGAAGATACTCCGCTAGGCAGTCACCCTTTTCAATATGATTTCCTTGTATGTTAGCAACTAACCAATGCACATATTCTTTCTCATTCTCAATCAGATGTCCATCCAGACTTGTCAACACCAGAGTCCACATTGTGTTGCCGTCAGACTCATAACTGGTGGTTGGACAACTCAATGCATCAGAAGGCTTTATAACATTCCCAATGTAAACAGGAAAAGCTTGGTCTTTTACTGTATAAAATACATCCAAGTTCTTAAACGGCACAAAGTATCCTTCTCCATAAAGATGCTCGAATATCCCATAGTGATCAGCAACTTGCTTCTTGTGTTGGGGTCCGAGTGTATTCAGCCATTCGTTCCTAACTTCATTAAGGTTAACCTTCAGTTTCTGATTGCGGGCTAGCTGCTCAAGATTCTTGTCGCTTTTCACTTTTTTCATGTGTTCTAATCTCGCTTCTCTAAGCTCTGATGATAAGTTCCTGTAAAAATGTTTAACATCAGAAACCTAATGAATTTAAACAAAAATTCCAAAATATACAAACGTCTTACTTTGGCCGTGGAAAACCGATGTCGATCCTAGTAGTGTATAGTTCATCTTTGTAATTAAGTTCGTCTAATCGTTCTTTCAAACTGCGGCATAATATAGGCGCTTTACCACGAACTCGGTGCCCTAATCTAACTTGTTGTAGCTGCACATTAGATATGCAAGCCTTACGAAGGGTATTTAACATTTTCAAGTTGTAAATAATAGTAGAAGTAGAAGATAATAATTGACTCTAGTTCTCAAATTAGACTTTATTCATTGTTTTAAATTTCAATTCGAGACGAGTTTAGTTAGGTTAGAATACTGACAGTGACAGTTAAGTGACAGGCTGACAGCCTACAGTACTTCCGACCTTAGCATGCTAACGGGCGGTTTTAACGAGTAAGAATTTCCCATCTCTTTTTTTTACTTCGATTAGAGCGAGACATTTGTCTTATGTCGGAACTAAAAATTGGCGTGCTAATGCAAAGAGAATATAATCACTACGTTTTAAGAGTCGGGACTCCCATACTAGCAAATTGAATCAGTTTGGGTGGCTGATCATTACCAACATGCAAGCAAAAGAGCTGTCAAAGAACAGGAATACCAACATGACAAACGAAACTAGTGTGGTACAACAGTGTTTGTGTATATTATCGATATCGATAAAAAGGCGAGGGATGAAAATATACATACATACATTATTCTTAAATTAAGTAGTAGGTTAGAATCTGGTCCACATTTAAGTCCTGTAGTATTATATTTTGTATGCATTAATATAATTATGCTTGGACTTTAAATGTAGACCCAAAATAAAACAAACTTTTTTTGGCCGATTTAATTTATTGATTAGATACTCTGCTGTTGTGATCTTTTAATAATATCAGTAGTCGACCAGCATATCATCAGGAAGAGGATCAGCTTTTAAGTTTTTAGTTGGTATGGCTGACTTTTTAAGCCGGTTTCTTTTCTTATTAAAAGCTCTGTCTGCTCTGTAATTTTTCTATTGGAACATAATACTAAATCTTCTTTTCCAACAAATTTCACCCACTGTCTGCATCTGAAAACATTTTGTCATGAAAACGGGTGTGTCTACCTACATAAAATTATGATGCATGCTAATCGCATACAACTGCATCAGTAGCCTGAAATATATACATCGTTATTACATACTTGTGAATGTTTTAAAACTGTTACCAAATTATTTTTATATCTGCTATAATTAGATCCTAAATTATCAAGATAGCAAACATTTTCGTTACCGGATCGTTCCAACTATCGATAGTTTTAGTTCGACCCTAATAGGCATTGATAAATGATTTGGAAAATCTACTTTTCTTTGTTTGTATAGCGTGCTGCTTCAAAATAGGGTTAAAATTATCTAAGGTAATACTTACCGGTCCTCATCCAAGGGAAATTTCGCCATAAACGTCCTTTTTTCGCCGTCTTCCCGGCTAATATGATTCCCACAAATTTCATACGTTTTAAACCGTCTTTTCGGTGCAATTTTCACAAAATGTATGCACGTAAATCACATTTCACTATTTTAGTAAACAATTAACAGTATTTAACAAATAAACTTAAAATAAATCCAGAGAAACGAACGAAGAAACTGCGCGAACCGCAATGACAAGCTAAACAATATGGTGGACAGTCGACTTGACAGATAAGCTGTACTGACGTTTTGTTTTAGTATGGTGGTAATAATCTGCCACCCAAATTCCATACAAATTTTTTTTTGTTCCTAGTTGCGCGAGCCTGTGCTAATGGTGCTAAGCCATGGCTGCCAACTGGCACAGACATACAAGAGCACAGATTGTTGAAACATTTCCCGCATAACCCGCATTGAAGTATTTTTTAATGACGTTGTTAAACTAACGACTGTAGTTATTTATTTAGCTCCAAATTATAATTTAACTAATAATTTTACTAATCAAAAAATAATTATGAAGTTATTTTCTTTAATGATGTTGCGGATAATCGGATGCAACGCAGGATAAAACAAAGAGTACAAAACTGTAAAGAAAGAAAGAAACATCACATTGCCCATGGTATGCCTTCATGAGTTCATGCCTATTGCCTATTACGTTAACTTTAGTTACGGAATACGGACACGGGTTTTGTGTACTAAAATTTGCTCGTCAATCAATATCAATATTTCATTCCGTAGTAAATTGAGCGCATCATTAAAGTGCATCGTGTAGTGTGTTTTGGAGACGTGCTTTGACTGAATACGTAAAATGTAATAAGTGATATCTAAAAATCTGTGGACATTTGTGTTTATTATCGCAAGATAATAAAGATTTAAGGAGCCATTTACACATGGCGAGAAGTCACGTAGACTTTGTTGTTTAGTGAATATGTGGATCGCATTGCATCGTGTGATATAGTGAAAAATTCATGTGAACTGTTTGCTCGTATTTATAGTTTGTGGATATTAAAATGGATAGCAAAATAATTCAGAAGAATGCTATGCAAAAAACGGCTGAGTTTACATTCACGGCGCCGCCAGAGGCTCCAGTATTCGAACCAACTGCAGATGAATTCACGGATCCCCTCGGTTACATCGCTAAGATCCGACCCGTTGCTGAAAAGACTGGCATATGCAAAATTAAGCCTCCTGCGCGCTGGCAACCACCATTTTCACTTGACGTAGATAAATTAAAATTTGTTCCTCGGATACAGAAAGTTAACGAGTTGGAAGCCATTACTCGTTTGAAACTTTTATTTCTCGAAAAAATTCTGAAGTTTTGGGATCTCCAAGGTTCTCCTCTGAAAATTCCAATGATCGAAAACAAAACCTTGGATTTGTATTGTCTAAAATTCTGGGTTGATGAAGAAGGCGGATTTGAAAATTGTAATACTCCGAAAAAATGGCGTAAAATTGCTCATTCAATGGGATACAGCCAAAATGCAAATACAATGAATTTTCTTAGAAATAATTACGAAAAAATCCTCTTACCCTACGAGATTTTTGAAAAGAGTAAAGCTGATATATTGAAGACAGTTAAAAAGACCGAAATTAAAGAGGATAATGAGATGAACAAACCAGCAACGTTTCGAGAAGTACCACTAGATACCATTAAAAAACAGGAAGTTGATAATGATGTGGAAGATGACAAACCTCACACCAGCATAAAAAAAATGAAAACAGGATCTGACATTAAATCAGATGTAGACTCATCTAAAATGAAAGCTGAATTAGAAGAAATTAAATGTAACAGAGAACTTAGAAGACTAGCTTGCTATGGTCCAGGCCCTAAAATGCCTGGTCTCAATGATGAAGAGTTTGATATAACAAAATCAAGGAAGAGACCAAGGTATGAAATGGATCCTTTAGCTATTTACACTTGTGCTATTTGCCAGAAAGATAATAGGGATGACTTGCTTTTGATTTGTAATGGCTGTTCAGACACTTATCACACCTTTTGCCTGAAGCCTCCTCTCACATCTGTGCCAGAAGGAGATTGGCGTTGTCCTTGTTGTATAGCAGAGGAAGTGCACAAACCTGCTGAAGCATTTGGGTTTGCACAAGCTGAGAGGGAATACACTTTACAACAATTTGGTGAGATGGCAGATAAGTTCAAATCTGACTACTTTGGGATGTCAGGACATCTTGTGCCTACTACAGTAGCTGAGAAAGAGTTTTGGAGAATTATTTCATCTGTTGAAGAAGATGTAACAGTAGAATATGGTGCAGACCTGCACTCTATGGATCATGGATCAGGCTTCCCTACAAAATCTTCTTTAAACCTCTATCCTGGTGATCAAGAGTATGTTGACTCTGGCTGGAACCTAAATAACCTTCCAGTATTAAATGGATCAGTTTTAAGATTCATCAATGCAGATATATCTGGGATGACTGTTCCTTGGATGTATGTAGGGATGTGCTTTTCAGCATTTTGCTGGCACAATGAAGACCATTGGAGCTATTCTATCAATTACTTGCATTGGGGCGAAGCTAAGACTTGGTATGGAGTACCTGGAAGTGGTGCAGAGTTGTTAGAAAAGGCAATGAAAGCTGCGGCACCTGATTTGTTTAAATCTCAACCAGATTTACTCCATCAGTTGGTGACAATAATGAATCCTAACATACTTATGGCTGCTGGAGTGCCCATCTACAGAACTGATCAGCAAGCTGGAGAGTTTGTTGTCACCTTTCCCAGAGCTTATCATGCTGGGTTTAACCAAGGTTACAATTTTGCTGAAGCTGTCAATTTTGCACCCCCAGACTGGCTGAAGGTTGGTAGAGATTGCATCATGCATTACAAGTACCTAAAAAGATTCTGTGTTTTTTCACATGATGAGTTGATTTGCAAAATGGCTTTGGAAGGAGATCGTCTAGACCTGGAGACTGCTTTAGAAACACAAAAGGAGTTAGTCCAAGCAACTCGAGATGAAGGAAACCTGAGAGCATTGATAGCAAATAAAGGGTTGAAGAATGTCTGCAGGACTGCATTTGAGCTGCTTGGTGATGATGAGCGATTATGTGAAGTGTGTAAAACAACTTGTTTCTTGTCTTCCGTATACTGCTCTGAATGCAAATTTATGGCATGCCTTTTACATGCAGAAGAAGCTTGCCAATGTGCATTAGAGAAGAAAACGCTCAATTATCGTTATGATATGGATGAACTTCATATCATGCTGCAAACCATTGATTTCAGAGTCAACAGCTTTGATAAATGGATGACTGAAACGAAGAACATTTTGCTTCCAACAGCTCCTGATATTGGACGGCTTCAAAAACTAAAAAATCTTGTAGATGAAGCTGATGAGCTTAAAATACCAAAGTGTATACTACTATCTCAGTTGAAGGATGAGTATACTAAAGCCACTGATAATGTTGAACCAATTGTTATAGAATTAGATGATGATTGAATATCTGAAACAAAATGGTTTAGTACAAAACTAATTTTAAGTAAAATTCTTTATGAGTATTCTTTATGAATATCTAGATATTGAACTGCACAGTAGGCGTAGAACTAATTTGTTTTTAAATATAGACTGGAGTGAAGTTTATCCATAAATACTTTAACACTTTAGGCAGCTCTAGCAAGGTTGCTTTGTTAATCAATTACTTGTTTGTCTAAAAAAAATATTCCATTAAAACATTCATAAGCAAAGTTGGATATTTAGAGCATTGTTTTTGTCTAGTTACTCTGAATAATTTTACTGTGTAGAAACAATATCAATATTGAATATTACTACTAGGTTTACAACCCAGGAGGTAAAACTCGCATATTTTCATACTTGACTGAAACTTACAGTCATGTATATAATGTATAAAATGAAAACTTAACAAGATGTTAACATTTTTTTGTATTTTTTTTATGCTTAAGTACTTTGTATTTTAATGTAAAATTAATCTCTTAGTAAATACCAAATAAACTGTTATGATTATAAAGCAGAATTACTCACTGATTCATAATAAAAGTGACTGTCTTGTGTTGTCTAGGAAACATACAAATCATCACAATCTAACATTTTCGCATGCAAGTTAGAATCATCTGAATTTATAAAGCTAGACAAAATAATATATTATGTCTGGTCAACAAAGTTAAATTTGACTGATTTTATTTATTTTGAAAGAGTTATTAAAACATCACAATATTTAACTAATAGTTTATTGTGTGTGTTGGAATTGTTTCGTAATTTATTGTGTGGTTAGGCAATAATTTGCCAACATTTCTGGTCTGTGTGTTGTCAATCTTCAAATCATTTTTCGTTTAAATTTAGTTTCATATCTAGCACATTCAATAGAAATGTGTGTGAGAAGTTTGTATTATAAGGTTTGCAGGTATCAAATCCCACCGAATTGTATTAATTCACAAATAGGTGTAGGAATAGGAAAAGACTTGCAATCAATTGGCCACCAGAGGAAGGAAAATTATTTTCTGTTATTATTTATAAACTGCTATTGATCTCATCATTTTTAGAAGTTAACTTTGATTGATTCAGCGATATGGCCACTGCAACACCGGCAGCCTCTGTGGTTAATTTTTTATTTGCCCTATAAGACTAATAAAACATTAAAGAATGTAAGATAGCCTAATCTGTATTTTAGTTGCCTACAGTTAATTGCAATAATAATTATGAATCACAAAAATTAATTATAGATAACTAATTAATGATTCAATTTTTTTCATAACTTTGAATTTCTATGTGTAGGTATTACGCGGTAACTAGTATAGTAAATGAATATAAGGCTATGACATATTATTATAATATGTGTAATTGTATTTGTATATTCGCCTGTTAAGTTACGTAGAACATAGCCAGTATTTCTATTTATTGTAATTTAGTACTTGTAAGCCTGTTACAAATTGATGATCAGTTGCAGAATTTCTATTTTCTTTAATACACTTTGCCATTGTGCGACTGAATGTTTGAGTTGTGTTTAGTTTTTAAAAGAAAATGACTGAATCATGGGTTTCTGCATAGTAATTAACAATATTCCAGCTGTGTGATTAGTACTGTGATTGAAGGATTTTGTTTATTTTATGAATGAGACAGAACATGTAGACCTAGAAAAACTTTGATAATGAAGTTAATGAGTGAGTATTAAAAATTATAAATGTTAAAATGAGTAATTATAATCTTCTAAGTCCATATTAATTAGTTTTATTTGAAAACCCCCCAGTTAAATTAAACAAAGCGGTAGTAGTAAATATCTTAGTGCGTTTTATTAAACAGTATTTTGTGTAAACTTAACAATAATTTGTAAAAAGATATAAATAAATAACATTTGGTCACAATTTTTATCAATTATTCTTATTTAGTAAGTGCTTTGATAAAAATATCGAAAAAAGAAATGCTAGAAACTTGCAAATCAATAAAATCATTGCATAATAAAACTAATGAGACAGTACAAAGTTGACCAAATAAGCATTTTTTTGGCAAATCTGCAAATTACTATTAACCTCAGCCAATGAAAGTCATTAAGGCGCGTCAGTCAAATGGCCAAAATTCAACATAAATAAAGCCAGTTTTGTGGGGTCCGCGAGGGCATGACGAGAAAGGGAACTATGGCTGATTTCACAGCTGTCTGGGCGATCCGGACGGCAGTAGAGCATCGTTTCACTTCACAGCGACCCGGATTGGTGCGGGACCCGCTCCGCGTCGCTGTGAAACGATGCTCTAGTTTCAGTAGTTTCTCATTTGTGCTCCCGCTCCAGGCGCCCGTAGCAACAGCCCGTACGGGTCTCCCGGACAGCTGTGAAATCAGCCTAAGAGTGGTGCTGGCTGCAGCACATTTCGGTCGCGACTCGGCAAACAAACAAACTCACTTTCTGACTTATAATATTAGTATGGATTAAGTTCTCAAGATTTGGCAGTGAATGCGGTAAACAAACAACAAACAGTTGAAGTCATAACTTATCCGCTATTGAAAGACCACGCGCACGGAACCGAGTGTATTTTTCGCAAATGACAATCCATTAGTTCTCCATGTGTGAATAGGCTGATGACCTTCACAATTAAATTCACTTAATTAGAAAATACTTTATAGGTAATTATAATTACAGTAATTACTGTAATTAGTAGTAAATTAAGTTTGTGCGCCAAATGATCATCGACTTATCACTTTGAACGTCGGTTACGTGCACGTTAAATTTTATTTCCTCTTCTAGGTCATTAAAACAAATGGCATATACCATTAAAATTCTTATTCACATAATTGTAAATATGTAGGTATGTATACTCTGTTTATTTTAAGATGAAAATTTTAACAGACAATTTGAAATGATTTCTGGAATTCAAAGGTAAAGCTGAAAACTATTAATGCAAAACACTTGTTTGTATGAATGTAACATTCTCATCTTAGAATAAACAGAGTATAGGTAAACAACTTTTACGATGTCTGTCCGAAATAAATTAGTTTTGCCTGATCTCGGCATTTGAACTATTTATGAAATTGATCTGTATCTACTCATTATTTTTATGATTTAACATTCAACGACAGCACACAAACAAAACGGAAGTGATAAAAAGGTGGGTAGGGCACCTTCATGTACAGGGTGTCCGGTGGCAGAATTAGGATTTCAATTTCGAATTGCTCTAATACCGTTGATCGTAGAGGCGGGCGGAAGGTCGCATTCGATTCGTCATTTGTGCGGGTTACATAGGCACCATGTCGCAGCAGACGGGAGAACAACGTGCGTTCGCTATCGAAGCGATTTTAAAGCTAACGATTCCTGCGCTGTTGCTTGTCAAAGATTTTGTTCGCACTACAGTATTCGAGGATTACGTGATGTGCCAAGCAAAGATTTGATTTGATTGTGGTTGCGGAGGTCCAGGACAACAAGTTCAGCAGCAAACAGTCCGCGGCCGGGATCCGGCCAACGTCGAGGACTGATGACAACATCGAACTTGTCGCGAACAGTTTACGCAATAATCCGCGTCAGTCGCTACATAAAAGGGCGGCTGCTCTAGGGCTTCCGAAAACGATTGTGCACGAAATTTTTAAAAAGGATCTTAAATTTCACCCATTCAAAAGTCATAATGCGTAAGCGCTTAATCCCAATGATTACAATTGGAGTAAAATTTTCTGCGAGACAATACAGCAATGATTTAGCACAGTGAACACACTCTTTTGGAGCGATGAAGCCCACTTTCACCAAAATGGATGTGTTAACAAGCAAAATTGCCCGTATTTGTCGTGTAAAGGACAGAATTCATGTTTAAAACACCAACAGCCACTTCACAGTCTCAAAGTGACTGTTTGGTGTGCATTGTCAGGGAGTGGAATATTCGAACCCTATTTTTTTGAAAATTATCGAGCACAAGCCATTACGGTGAACGGTGTTTCTTATTGCATCATGCAAAATGATTACTTTCTGCCAACAATAAAAGGACACCTTGCCTACAGTTCACACACATGGTTTCAGCAAGACGGCACCACGCTTCACACTGGTAGAGAGGTCATGGCGCTTCTTCGTGAATTCTTCTCTAGAAAATTGGTTAGCAGTTTTGGTGCCATACCCTGGCCACCCAGGTCGCCGGATCTCACCCCCATCGACTTTTTTCTGCAGGGGTACCACAATAGTAAAGTTTATAACACAAGTCCAGCGACCATCGCAGCACTAAAAGAAGATATCGGTCGCCAGATTAATGCCGCCTCGAAATCACTCGTCCAGTGAATGGCGCGGAATACTGAGGTCAGATATCGATTGTGTGTCTGACGTAACAGTCAACATTTAGACGAATTAATTTTTAAGAAATAAAACCCGCACATCTCTTCTTTGTAACAGTTATTGCAATAAATTTGTATCCTCCGTAGTTTTTTTGTAATTTAAATTTGAAATCCTAATTCTGCCACCGGACACCCTGTATTAAGAGGATAGGAGTCGCCCCGCTTAAAACCGCTTCTCCATACAAACGTAGTCCCCTGTTTTCTCCGTGAATAATGACATTAGAGCAAAAAATTTTTTTACGTTATATTTTTATCTGTTTTGGCTATGCCCCTATGATTTGCTTTTATCGTTTTTTTTTTTTTTAATTTTTTTTTTTACAATATTGATAAAAGCAAATCATAGGGGCATAGCCAAAACAGATACAAATATAACGTAAAAAATGTTTTTACCCTAATGTCATTATTCACGGAGAAAACAGGGGACTACGTTTGTATGGAGAAGCGGTTTGAAGCGGGGCGACTCCTATCCTCTTAAGTTTCTTTTATGAAATAGCGCCATCTCTTGCCACTTGTAGTAACTTGTTAAGTTCTAAGTGAATAAGCGGCTGGGAGGGTAATTTGACATTTAACAGATGGCGCTGCAAATGCCTACCCGCGAAATAAATTTAAGTATTAAAACAGTCGTTAAGATGGTTCAGTCCCCTTAGCCTGTCACTGTCTTACTAGAGACGTAGGAAAGTGACGGGTAGACTATCCCGCGCGCGACGTGACTAGGGCGTGTTTTCGTGCTAAGCCTACTGATGGTTATGAATATTGTGAATGTTATGATGATGATCTTAACCGTTTTCTTTGTATAATGTCATTGTACGTCTAAATTCGTAATATTCGTTGGCGTTACAAAAAATGTTTCTGGCGGTTGCTTGTAAGCGAAAAACTTTTTAAATGCATTGAAAAGGCAAAAGCCCGGGTTTTCGTAATTTCTATAACTCGGGAAGAGTCAAAAGCTAATAAAATACGCTTATTATTAGATAGGTAATATTACATATCGGAATTAGCACCTTTTAAGTACTTATTTCACAAATATCACAACCAGGCTTAAGACATACCTATAATAATACTGACAGATCTAGCGGTTTCACATCAAGTTAAATAGTATGAATAGGTATGGGGAAACAAGATAATCCACAAAAAAAAACTAATATTTAAAAACACCAAATAGACAAATTGATGGCGTTTTCTACAGGGTGAAATCGGAGACGTAATCAGAAACCACATTTTCCGATAGAGCTGCCCAAGGTAAACACGGAGCACTAGTGGTTATCGCAATTAATCAGTCCCATTAAAACAGTCCCATTAACACAAGTATTGACAATGCCCAGCTTAAATTGTCATAGTCTCGTCATAGTAAATGAGGTGTCTAAAATAAAAGAGTTTGAATAAGATTCTCAAGAAGTTTAGAGTCTTTAAATGGGGTAACCATGATTTACTGTATTGGTGATTTAATTAAGGGGAAAAAATAACAAAAACTAAACGGCTTTTGTTTCGTGTAAGGACTAGTGCATTTAAATAGCAATCAATTAACAAGCCTAAAAAGTAGTTTCTGATTACGTCTCCGATTTCACCCTGTATAATAAGTAATTTGTAATATTTTTGCAGTAAACAAACAGGAAGCACATAGGTATATTATACTTAGCGAATTTATTCATTCTAATTGATCTTTCAATGTAATAAACTTGAGAGGTTGTTTATTTAAACAATTAATTAATTATTTAATTATGCTGCTAATTGCACTTCCTTCGTCCAAGACCTATCCTGTTAGGCCGGCCACATACATTTGGAAAAATTCCGTTTCGGAATCTCGAATCGGAAAATCGAACGCAGTCAATCCATTCAAACCTATTGACCAGCCACATACAGACGGAAGCTTTCCGTTCGGAATTCCGAACGGAATTTTTCCGAATGGATGTGGCTGGTCCATAGATGTCGTATGGATTTGGTGCGTTCGGACAGTCCGCTTCGAGATTCCGAAACAGCATTCCGTATGTATGTGGCCGGTCTGATTAAAGTCAGTTTTTTTGGACAACTAGGTACAGTTTACTGCAAAGCTTAAGGCGTTTTTTTATGGATTATCACATTAGAGTAACTGTCGTTTGATCGTTGCTCTAAGTCGTTAAATAATTAAAATACGTGTAGCAATAGCTCTTTCGAGTACAAACGTTAAAAAGCGATTACAAAAAACAGTCTTCAGATTTAAGTCCTTAATAGACTAGAGTGCAAAAAACTGATACCTAAGTATTGCGTGACCTTAAATATCTTAATTAAATAAATTATAGCGCTATATAAATACAAATAGATTACAAAATTCGTGGACTAACCTACTGTTTCAATACTTTGATAAATAATTGATAATTATTATTTAAAATTAAGTTTTTGTGCACATATACAATTGCAGTGATGCTTAAATTGATACATTTATGTCATGTTACAATTAAGATTCCATAGTCAAGATTAGTCAATGGTATGAATAAAGTTATCAGCCAAATGAATCTCAGAATAGCACACATTTTTTAAATTTAAAATATATTTTGTCAATGTTTTAAAATTTAAATATACACATTGTAAAAAAACACGATACGAGATTCTAAATTATAAACCTAAAAGGTAATTGAGTATCTGTTATAGATTCAACATTTGCATTGCATTGTCTTGTCTTATTTACCTCTCTCTTACACTCTTAGGGTAAGAAGAGCACAGACGTATCGTAATGATAAAAAACCCAGTTTGTGACGCTATACAGGGCGTCCCACAGCTCAACCGCATGTTTGAATTCTGTAGATGGAACACTACTGAAAGAAGACATTATTTCAAATTAAAAAAACAATCTAAATTGCATTGATAGATTTTTTTGATGATTATATGGTTGAACCAGGAAGTCATTTCGAGTACTTATTTGATAAATAGATTCATTTTATTTCTGGCAGTATGTTATTTCGCAAAATTTGAACGCATTTTATATATATATTTTAATATTAATGTAAAAGGTTCCATGTATAATACTAAAGGCACTTCTCCTTCATGTGGCATAGCCGTGGGACGTCCTGTACGAGAATACACAACATATAGTAAAAAAAACAAGATACGAGAATAAAAAATACTTGTAAACCTAAAAGGTAATTGAGTATCTGTTACAGATTCAACTTTTGCATTGCGTTGTCTTATTTCTTTAATATTGCAGATGGACAATTTCACAAAAAGATATGATAGATATAAATCATAATGAAAATACGGTTAAATCAAGTCTTAAATCGAGTTTTGGTATTAAGTGACTTAAGAAGTGAGCTATCTGTATTTTTCATTATGAGTGAATCTGTAGTTTCATGTTCAAAACATAGAATTATATTTATATTTAACTGGTGAATTTCAAGCAGTGAAGAAGTGGCAACTGAATTAGCAGCTGCCGTAATCATGTCTGACGTTAGTTCATTACCCCAAGTGTCGTCACGACCAAAACACAAGTCACTTTCGTCTACTTTAATACGCATCAGTTTGTATGGGAACGCTACTTGTCTTGTATCCCGACAGTTGTATAAACGTGCCGCTGGGAGGCGCTGTTTCAGTTCTTATAAAACTGATGCGTATGAACGCAGACGAGTTACTCGTGTTTTGATCGTAAGGGTCAATTCACACCGAGACGAGACGCGACGCGGCGCTGCATGAAAATGTTTAATAGAACAACTCAAAATGTACTTTATTTATTACGAGATAAGGTTCATATTTCATTGTCAGTATACAGAATACGTAGCGCGGCGTAGCGCTGCGCCTCGAGACGTAGCGCAGCGCCGCGCGGCGTAGCGCTACGTCGCACTACGCCGCCCCCGCGCGGTGTCCCAGCAAACATTTTGGTCGTATAATGAAACGTTTATAAGACCTCTAGTTATATAAAAGTTATATTACAGTACCTTTTCTAACTCTTCGTCATTTAATAGTGCATTATACGTCCGAATAGTCATATACATTTTTTGTCGTATAATAAAGTCGTATAGACGTTCTTTCGACTTTTTATACGACCGTCGTATAATGGTGTCTACGATGACGTCTATGAAACATACTTATATGACGTTTTCGTCGTGTAAACGTTTCCGTCGTATAAATGTCGAGTAAGTGTCAATTTCGTGATGAAATTCTCTTTTATACAACTGTTACTCGACAAACAATTGTTTAATCGTCGTACTCTTGACCGTTATGTAATGTTGATTAAATGTTACGAGTGCAACGTGTATACGTCCTCAAGTAACACAAACACAATAATACGACCACTATTTCATTAATACTCCTGTTAAGGTCTTAAATTCTACATTTATGTAACTTCCACTCGTTTGAAAGTTAAAAGCAATGATAAATCAACAGGTCAAGCTGACAGGGACAAAAATGAAAATGGTTCCGTATCACAATTAAATGCAAATTATACACATATTTAGTAAGTCCTTTATGTGAAGCGCGCAGTGCTTTCGCGGCTATGCCCTGCAGTTCATTTGCTTTTTAGGACACTTTCTCATTTTTCGAAGTTGATAGTAATTCATAGTCCAAAAGTGAATGTAATGTTAATTGTAGCATAGAAAGCACTTTTACCGAAATTTATGACTCCAGAGATAAAAAGTAGGCTATTGATTTTGCCACATGCATGCAGCATTAAAAATCGGCCAAGTGCAAGTTGGACTCGCGCACGATGAGTTTCGTACCAAAACAGTAAAAAAAACACTTTTTTTCATGAGAGCCCCGCTTAATTATTATTATTTTGTTTTTAGTATTTTTTGTTGTAGTGACAATACATACACGTGAAAATTTCAACTGCATAGCTATCACGGTTATTAAGATACAGCTCGCAGGATGGTGACCATTGAAAACGGCCAAAATTTAATGTTTTTGGTGCAACTTAATTATTATTATTATTTTAGTATTTGTTGTTGTAGTAGCAACAAAAATACATAATCTCTGAAATTTTCAATTGCCTATCTTTTACTGTTCTTGAGATACAGCCTGGTAACAGACGGACAGACAGACAGTGAAGTCTTAGTAATAGGATCTCATTTTCACCCTTTCGGTACGGTACGGCACTCTAAAAAAAGGATGTCTTGCCTTGCATATATTAGATTCAAGGACGCTTTTAAAAAGTATGACTAATCAATATCCGCATAATTGTAGATCGTTTTACGGTTTATCTAAAAACAAAAACATTATTTTGGGTGAAATTAAACATTTTTATAATTATGATTGTACATGTAAATATGTTCAATGTAACAACTTAATGGTTTTGGGAAATAGATGTTTAAGCAAACAAGCTTTGTATCGGTCTGAACCAACACTTATGTTATGATCAGTTATTGCGATCAACAGAAAACACTGCTTTTTGAATGCGAGTGCAAGAGAGAAAATACGCGTGCAGACGTTTAATTATTTCATTATTGAACCCTAAACCGACTATCATGGCGGCCATTTCCATTTTGAACACACAGTGTATAGGTCGGGAAGTCATATAGTGGTCATGTAACGCATATACCTACGTAATATTTTTTTAATAAAAATATATTAATACTTAAGAAAATTAAAAGCGCTTAAAAATTTTGTTACAAAATTACTTCACATTCATCAGTAAACTTAAATGCACAGTAGTTTACAATTGATGAATATGGTTGTTTCATCTCAAATGTCCAAATATATTACTTGTATTAAAACATGGCGGCTGCAAATATTTCCCAATCAAATTAAGTCAAGTCAACATCGAACGAAAATTATATACTTATCAGGAGTCACATCACATCATCTTTACGCGACGATAACATAACCATTACATTATATAAAAATCATATTAGGCACCACTACTCTACAAAATGTCGAATACACGTCGCAAGCGCTATTTTTATGTGACTTGCAGCCAAATCGCCGACCACTATATGACGATTATGCGACTAAAAAGGTACTTATACGACGCTTACACGAAACTTATACGACTTAAAGTTGAATAAAATGGGCCCTTTTTGCGTCGAGTAAACGTTTTTACGACCTTTATACCACTATACTAAACAACTTAAAGTTGAGACCAAAACGTCTACTCGACCTCGAAATGTTTGCTGGGGTGCGGGAGCGGTGCTGCGCGCGTAGCGCTGCCAACTCAAAATATACTTTATTCGCTACGCGAAAAAGTTTACATTTCTTTATGAGCATTCAGGTACGTCGCGCTTGGCCTCGAGACGTAGCGCGGCGCCGCGCGAAACCACTGGGCGCTTCATGCACCGTCGCGCCGCGTCTCGTCGCGTCTCGTCTCGGTGTGAATTGAACCTAATGATGACACTAGAGGTGTAGTTGCGTTGCGAAATATGAAAGGCGTTTTGTTCAGCTATAGCCTTGTCCTCACTGACCGACCCTCGCGAGGCAGTCATTTTTATAATTTATTAATCACAATATCATTTCATTGGACAATTGAAACCAATCCTATGCGGCCGTTTTGAGTGCGACTTTGAGCCTTAGGGCTATGTTACATTACGTCACAGAAGATTTGGGAGTTTTAGAAAAGTCACACATTTAAGTATGAAAATTACAGTAATTTTACTCAAGTGTCACAAATCATTGAAAGTGTGACATACTTCAGAATGGCCCCTTTAGAGCCCGTTTCCACTTATCCGATCAGTCTTTTTTTCACGGTCAGTTAATAGACAGATGTGCCATTGGAGTAAGATTTGTATGGAACTGTTTACATTATGACTGATCCGTCAAAAAAACTAATCCGAATTATTTGACGGACGTTTTTCCACTGCGACGACCAGTCAAAACGTTCGGATCGGATGAGAGTGAACGAAATTTTGGGTCGAGACTGAAGACTCGAAGTATTGGATATTGTCTCCGTTTTCTTCTTTTTCCTCTCCTTCGTCTGAAATACTACCACCGCACCGTATAAAAAAATCATCGTCGCTGTCCATCGCGTACGAAATATAACCGTAAACCGGGAGTGAGTCGAACCACCGATTTTCCAGCAAAACAGACTGATCGGAGATAGGTATGTAATGTCAACATTGTCAACACTCGCGTCCGGCGTCCGGTTTTACGCCAAAAAGACTGATCAGGTAAGTGGGAACGGGCATTTATGTGGAACAAAAGGATCCCTTATGCGTTTACGAGGCGGCTCAGTCAGAAAGGACCCGGCTTACATGTTTTTAACAAAGTTGTAGAGTTGCTAGGTACCTAAGCTTGTAGAAAGGTACCTAAGTGGTGCCGTTGACGTTTTCCCTCATCTCTCGCCCTTTGGTTTCTATGGGGAGCAGTAGGCACGCCACCGCGGCTAGCAACGCGGCCGTTGCGTACACCCCCGTCGCCACTAACACAGAGTTCTTCAGCAGTACCTGGGAAGCAAAGGTGTTTTTCTGAGCGGAATATTTCTTCCAATCCTTGGGCATTATACAAAAAATATCACAAGTTTTATTTGTGCAAATGGTGAGTGTTTTTTTTCTTCTTTGGGTATGATAAAAGTGCAGTCTTTTTTTTTATTTAATGCAATCCGTAGTTCTTTTGTGAGTCGTTTTTAAAAGGTATTCTTCAGGGCGGTTTTTTTTAACCTCGGGTGTCATAAAAACAAAAGAAAAAAATTAAGTAGGTATTTTAAGTCTCTTTTGAAGCTAATGGTGCTTTTGAAAAACCGTTATGAAAGGACCCCGTACCTAAAGTATGGAAAATGTGGTTTCAGTCAAATATTCTGAAATTTTGATATGTTATAGATTTCAGTGCCCTGAACAAAACTCCATATGGGTGCTACCACGGTTTCCGGGTCCCCCCCTTTGTACAAACTATTTTATACTGCTACTATAACAAATACTAAAAAACAAAAAAATATTAAGGGGCTCCCAATAAAAAGGACGCATCTTTTGCGTACTTTTTGGCTAAAGGCTTTATTAGCACAGCAAGACGCGCTTGATAGACTACCTGTCACTTTCTGACGCCTCTAGTTAGACAGTGACAGGTATAGTCTGACAAGTCGGCTAGAGTACCTGAGCGACGTAAGGGGTGACCATAGCGCCGAGCCGGGCGACGCCGCTGCACGCGCCGACAGCCGTCGAACGTAGCGCCGTCGGGTACACCTGTATGGGTACATTATCATAAGGCGCAGCGCAGACGACAGACTTTTTGTGCGATCAAATCTGCGTGGATTGTATGCATTGTGCGCCGGACTTTTTGGGAGTCGTGTGCGTTACTGCATATAATTCCATAGGTTCTATTTTCACAGACCAAAAAGTCCGTCGCGGATAGTCTGTCGTCTGCGCAGGGCCTAAGGATTCCATTAAAAAAGTAATAGACTAAAGCAACTTCTAAACGGACCATGTTTATCCGTAATTCGCCAGCAGTATCGATAACTGTTTGCCTGGTGTTGAACGTTTGTAACGCTGGCCATCAGCACATTTCAAATCTATTAGAATGTCACTGTTTGCTCTCTTCGTATGTCACGGCTTGTAAAAACATTATTGTATTTTATAGCTCATATTTTTAAACACCGATTATATTATTGCAGCTGATTATTGCCACTCACTATTCTGTCACAAGCAAATTCAGGCAAGTGCAGCTTTTTTCGCCCGTGGTTGACAAACAATAATCATGATTTCATATTCGTCCTTTGTGTCTACACCTCTTTTATCCAACGTAGAACCTAAAAATGACCCTGAAAGAGGCTACAAAACGGTTTGGACTATGTGGCGTATCGTAGTAAATTTCATACTATGTGGCTTTGTTCTGCTCTGCCTACCCCATTTGGGTATACACGCGTGATGTATGTATGTGTGTGTCCACAATTACCTCTGGGGTGTAAACGTAAGCAGCCTGGAACAACCCAGCGATGATGCCACGCGCCAGGAACAAAATACACGTCAGGAAAAGTCGACTGAAAAAGATACATAAGTAATTTCATAATTTCGTTCGTATGCGAAATAATTCAGAATGAAGATAAAAAGATTGGATTTTTGTGGACCGAGAGTCCACTCCGTCTCTTTTTCTGTCTTTGATCTATATAATAAAAAAAACACCAAAATTGGTGCATGTGTGCTGGCCCGGGGCCGGAGTGACGCGACCCGTAAAGGTCCCGCGCGCCTGTGCCTCGGTACCGCTCTGCTTTCAGAACAGGACATGATGGCGTGAAAACCTTCACTGTAATATCTTGTGTCCATATTTTGTACACTATTTTTTTGTTACTTTTTTTTGTAATATTAATTATTGTTAATTTTGTAACAAAATGTATTTTGAAAAACTGACTTTCTGCCAATTTTCTTGCAGCGTATTCTTTTTGGCAATGATGGTCTTTCCGAAAGGCTGGTAGACTCGAAAACGACGTGTAAAAGTGGTCTTAGGAGCCTTTGCATAAATAAAGTTTCAAATTTTAAATTTTTACTCACTTTTCGTTGTAAACCAGCATGCAGACGCAAACCGAAAAGATCACGAATTGGAATGCCATTGTCTTCTTACGGCCGAACTTCTCGATGATAAAAATGGTAGCGAAGATACCTGAAATGGAAACGAATTATAATTCAATCATAGAAGAGACTGACTTAGGTGAAATTACATGAAAGGGTACCTAAGTAGGTACTTAGGTAGGTACTACTAGGTAGTAGTAAGGTCTGACGTAGAAGTCATGCTCACGCGTTCCTGCGTCACCCACAAAAGCGGTCAAGAGGGCGGTTGGGTTTTAGTGGGTATTCCTCCCCACTCGGGGGAGGTGAGTCCCACACTCCCCCTGGGTTGTCGCCGCGATGACGCGGAAAGAACTCAGGGGGGCCAGTGCGTAAATGCATTTCCCAGCCTCAAAAAAAAGAAAAAAAAAAAAGGTAGTAGTAAGGTTAAATAGGTACAGTCACCAGCATTAATATCTGCCACGACGGAGCGTGCAAAAATATCGGACACGTTCTACTGACCCAGGTAATAGAGTAGTATCAGATGTTTTTGGAGCCCCCGGGTTCCGTCCGGTGCGCGAACTTAACCCCACTACCCCAAAACATTGCCATTTTGTATGCCGCAAACTGTACTAAAACTTCGCTATGAGATCTGTCTTCGTATTTCAAGAACCACTATAACTAGACAGTTGAAGAATTATTTAAGTGCCCTCACTTACAAAAAAGGTCCTTTTTTGCCCATATTTGTTTGATATCAATAAATCGTAACAGTTAGACACTTGCTTACCTATTAAATGGTACGAAACCATCCAATCCATCGCACTTGACCGTTTTTTTTTCAAATTCAACGTGTACCCAGCATCCACCGTAGATTGCTAACATGGGGCAGTAATGCGACAACTTACCCTAATAGTTTGCCAAGTTATTTGCCGGGTGTACCTGGAAACTCAGCGAGCGTCGTCCACAACAGGTCCATGTAGTCAGTGGTGTGGAGAGGCCTGCAGTCGGCCGCGCAGGCCTCCAGGGAGCCCCCGGGCTCCGTCTCGAACAGCTCCGTGGTCATCAGCACGAGCCCGTAGTAGCAGAAGGCGCAGGACATCCTGGATATAAAAAAAAATACATACGAGCACATTGAACGCTACATAGACGACATAATGACTGCTTCTCGATGAGTTTCTCGAGAATAACTTATACTTGAAATAGTATGTACAGTATTACCGAACAAAGAATACTTCAGGATTTACCTGCGCAATGAATCAGTTTTGTGACGCGGGAAACTTCGATCTACCAATGACAGAAGAGATTTTTCGCGCGCTAAACGCTTGCGTTTTGATTGGTTATTGATTTGACAGAGGAAACTTCGATCTACCAATGACAGAAGAGATTTTTTCGCGCGCTAAACACTTGCGTTTTGATTGGTTATTGATTTGACAGATGTCTTGCTAGACTCAGACCCAGCGCCAAATGCTTTGGTAGATCGAAGTTTTCCGTGCCACAAAACGCAATGCATGGCAAGCAAAATTGTGCCCAGATTTTTTATAAATAAAGTTCAATGTTATCTCGTTCTCGAAAATTACTCGTTCGGCTTCTTTCAGATATAGTTCTGCGCTTCTCGGCGCAGACGGAAACAGCCGATGTGACTTATTTTCTTGCGAATACTGTAACTCTGTTTGTTGTACAAAAAACATGGAAAGACAACAAGCACAAAACAATACATAAGTACAAAGGCAATCAGATTCTTGATGGCATTCGAACGATTGTTAAAGCATGTGAAATACGAAATACGAGTAAAGTGAAGTCCAGAATTAGGCGAACTAACTTGACAGCCGAAAATGTTGCCAGACATAGGAAAAAATAAATAGTGATAAGTTTATGTCGACATAAATATGTCGATATTACGATGTGCTTTCTATAAATCTGATTCTATTTAAATTTTATCAAGTAATTCGTCGAAACTTTCACACTCTTACATAATTTGCCAAATATGGACGAACTACTGCAATTTACCGCGATTTAATATGATCTGAAGGATGTACGATTTACCTACTAACAAAAACTTATCCAAGTTGGTGTATTTTTAATTTCTACAAATTTTTATTATTATTCATTTACTTAGTAAAATTATTAGTTTGATTCCAAACACAATAATAAAGATAACAAAACTTTTTACTTTAAACATCGATTTTATAACAATACTTTTTACTTTAAACATCGATATTAACAGCACTGGCCAAACTGTGGCAACTTTAGTGCACAATGAACTGTCAAGTTAGTTCGCCTAATTTTGGACTCCACTTTAGACCAGTGGACACAAAAAGAAAGTTAAATAAAAAACTTTGTGGAAGAAGTTCTTTACTGAACGTAAGGTGAGCCATGACGGTAAAAGTACAAATGAGTCTTTTAAAGCCTACTTGTTTAAATGATTGATTTTGTACCATATGACCCATAGCAGTAGGCTGGTGTTCCTCAGTTGCGGTATGAGCAGGTGCTTGAGCCGGCCGCGCTGGCCGAGCCCCACGGAGTCGTCGCACACCAGCCGGCCCAGCAGCATCGGCCTGCCGTTGTCTTGTGCTATCTAGAAGTAGACGGCATTTTTTTTTTCAGGAGGAAACGGTTACTTTTCATAAATAGGCCCAGTGGTTAGAGAGCTGGAGTGTGCATGAGCTCGGGTTCGATTCCCGGTCTGGACAGATGTTTGTATGATGAATACGAATATTTGTTATACCTATACATGGTGGCAAGAAATTGACCGTTAATATTTTTACCAGTGGTCCGATATACGCGTCTCAAAACCCCTGTAAAATATTTCCTAAAAATTTTCATTATTGACCTTGTGAGTGACAAATGTTTCATCGCTTTTCAGGTCAATACGCCTTTTGTGATGCGTATTTTATACGGCTCTGAAAGTCCCGTTTTAGTCAGCGCGCACCTAAACCCGCGATTGTTAGACCAGCTCGACATTGCAATACCAGGCCGTGGACTAAGAAGACTGGGCCAATCTTTTCAGATTTCGTATTTTTTTACATGAAACCCACTGGGTTAAAATGTTTTCGCTCAATTTCCGACCACCCTGTATATCAACGAAAACGCGTTTTTAATATAAGTTGCTCACCTGCTCTAAAGTAGCTAACGCCTTGTCGGGATGTCCGCTTGCAACATGAAACCTCGCCGATTCTGGCAGCCACTGCAACAATAAACGGTAGCAATAACAATAAAAGCAAGGAGTCTTCCTTTTGTAGGTACTAATGGTACTACTTTCACAGGGGGGTCCAGTTTAGATACATACATACATACATATTCTCACGCCTGTATTCCCAGGAGGGGTAGGCAGAGCACATGAATTCAAAAATCCAGTGTAACGTTTAGCAATTTCAGGGTAACCAGATGGTTATACGTGATATTGTGGTGACAGGTTGCTAGCCCATCGCCCACAATACACCAACCCTTTCCCAGAGTCGACTCTTCCGACACCCACGGGAAGAAAGGGGAAGGTGCTATTCTAACCCGGCACCACACGGGTACAGTTTAGATACGCTCCGATAATCAGACCTAGTGAAAGGTCTATAACAGTAGGCTGGAGGCGCGTTTGTCTGACAATCTTGGTATCTTCTGTCGCACGCGTGCTGTAGTATACTTGAGCACGTGCGTCGCACTGTGCGAGCGTGATGGCAATATTACTTGAAACATAAACTTTGACGGCCGGATAGCCCAGCGGTTAGAGAACCTGACTGTGAAGCTTAAGGTCCCGGGTTCGATCCCCGGTCGGGGCAGATGTTTGTATGATGAATACGAATGTTTGCTTTCGAGTCTTGGATGGTTATCTGTATATAAGTACGTTTATACTTTGTCTAGTACCCATAACACAGGCATTAAAATTGCCTACTTTGGGACTAGGTGATTGGTGTAAGAATTGTCCAGTAATATTTATTATTATTTATTATAAAACTACCGTGAGACTCATTCATAGTGAAATAACGGATTTACTCACGTTTTTATACCGAGATTAGCTCGACACTAACCATGGGCACTATGGGCAATATTACTGCATACGTGCGACAGAGATAGATAGCAGCGGGTCAACGATCAAATTTCTCTGTGCTCCGCTACCGGCCTTTAGTAAACGGTTACACAATTCGTTGACATCTTACCGGGCATATCAGTGCGAAGATGAGCAGCGGTATGGTGGAGAGCGCCAGGAGCCAGTGGAACCCCAGGGTCGGCATCACGACCAGCGCTAAGGCCACTTCCAGGCATGCCCCGAGGGCCCAGAAACACTGGAACAAAATGTGGGGTCTCAGGACACTGTTCTATGAAATGTCTGTCGTGGCACGCTGGTATACCGTTGTCACTATAGGCATTGTAGGTACATACATACATACATACATATTCTCACGCCTGTATTCCCATGAGGGGTAGGCAGAGCACATGAATTCAAAAACCCAGAGCCACGTTTAGCAAATTCAGGGTAACCAGATGGTTATACGTGATATTGCAGTGACAGGTTGCTAGCCTATCGCCCACAATACACTAACCCTTTCCCAGAGTCGACTCTTACGACACCCACGGGAAGAAAGGGGGTAGTGCTATTCTAACCCGGCACTACACGGGGCATTGTAGGTATATCAATTAAAATAAGATACGTATGTATTACCCGTGTTGTGTCGGGTTTAGAATAACACCTCTCCATTTCTTCCGTGGATGTCGTAAGAGGCAACTAAGGACATAGGTTAAGGTATACTTTAGGCGACAGGCTAGCAACCTGACACTATTGTACCTGCCACCTCAAACCCTTAAAAATATTATGCTAGAAGTGGCCACAAAACGTGAAATGGTCATTGGTATTTGATGTTTTGTGTGCTCTGCCTACCCCGTTTGGGAATACAGGCGTGATTGTATGTACGTATGTATGTATTGAAGAGGGGCTCCCATACAAGTATACTTGGCCGGTTTGTTTTTTCTATTTCATCCGTGGTTACCTTTCTTGCACTTGATTGTAAATGAAACGGAGTACAGAAACATCTTTTCTGCGATTTTAAATATTTAGATGTGTGGAATATTTCAGGGAGAAACTTTAAACAAGTCATACTCTGCGAACTGACACACGCGATTGTTCCGGGGCAAGCTATTTAAATATTAATTCAAAAGTGCCTCACATCTAATAAGACGACACATTTGGCTCTCTGCTTAGTCGGCAGAAACTCAGCGTAGAGTGTAACCCTGAAAAAAAGGTAAATAGATATTTAAGTCACAAAATCAATAGTGATTTGTATAAAATTATGAGTATTAAATCCTTAAAACTAAGTAATTGTTTTCTGCAATCAGAGGACGGAATTCTCGGGACCCTTTTGATTTGTCATAGGGACTTTTCGTTTATCGACTTTCGACATTCTATTATATCGATATGTCGATGGCGGATTGTATAATCCGCCGTTTTACATTAAGCCTAGCCGTTTTTCAAAACAGCGCCGTTTTGTAATGCGGCGGCTCAACGTTTAGCCGGATTGAATGCGGCTGAATGAAAAACCGCCGAAATGAATTCGGCGTTAAACGTTATTCAATACGGCTAGGCATAATGTAATACGGCGAGATATTAGCAGCCGCTTTGGCTGAACGTTGAGCCGCCGCTTTATAAAACGGCGCTGTTTTGCAAAACGGCTAGGTGTAATCTAAAACGGCGGATTATACAATCCGCCTGCGACAGATACATTACAAATACCAAACCACATGGAAATAAAAAAGATATACTACTCTTGTCGCTAGTGAACTTCGAGCCTTAAACGCCAACTTTAAGATTTTTTAATAGAAATTGATAAAACACTTAAAGCCCCAAGTGCATTAACACTATTAACAGCAAAAGCGGAGCGGCGCGGCGCGGTGGCATGGCCGTATCTGTTGTAATGCTTGGAATTATACGATAGAGGTCGCACAGAGCAACGTTCAGCGCTGTGCGTCCTCTTTCATATGTTATCGAACATTACAACTGATACGCTCCCGCCATGAGTGCCACAAGAATTCCTACCTCTGCTTACAACAATCAACTACCCAAAGGCAAAGGCTATACTAACGATTGTGGCACACATCCAATGGCGAATCCCACTAAGCCCCTCAGGAACAATAGCCATAGAAAATTGGGAGCTATAGCGCTCAGCAGACCGTAGTAGAACAGCAACACTCCACACATACTGAGAGCCTGCAAATAAAACATATTGTATATGATGACATTAAATGCGAAAGTTGAAAATGTGACAGTAGATTTTTTTGACGTTATTTGCTTGATAACGACATAATTTTTCCACTTGAAACAAACTTTTGTTTCGTAGCAACCCCTAGCGTCACCTATCGTCGAGTATTAGAACTTCCAGAAACGTCATCTACGTCATCAACTGTCAAAGTCTACATAGCGCCAACGAAGTTTGGAACATTAACATGAAGCATTAACATCTGCTTTGAGAGAGATCTCTCCCACAGTTGTTTTTTTATCCGTCGCCTTCGCTTTTTGGCCTATGACTAAAATTTAAGGAGACACCTAAACGCGAAAGCAGTTAAGGCTTTTTTTATTACTAATCAACTACACGAGGAGTATCCGTCTCCAATAGAGAGTGTTGTTCTCAGGTGTTATGTCTGGGGACCGAAGTCCGTAGAGAGAAAGTTGGAAGTTGTATTCGATCTTCGAATCTGCGTTTTCGCGATTTAGGATTGTGTAGTTCGGCTATCCGACGATAGGTGGCGCTAGGGCTCTACAGTATTAAAAGACTTACAGTTTTCCTTCCATAACGGTCACTAATATTGCCCCAAAAAGTGGAACTGAGCATCATTCCTAAGAACACCACTGTTGTCGTGAGAGCTTGCTGATATCTGCAAAAGAAAATGGTTGCTGGTGAAAATGAAGTTTCTTGTCTATATCTCGAATGTGCTACATGCTTCAATTTATTATTTTAAACTTGCAATTTTAAAGGTTGCCTGGGAGAGATTGCTTCGTAGCGTTAAGGAGAACCGTCATCTCCGTCTCTTTTAATTTCTGTAATCTAAATTGCATTGTTTTTTGGTGTTCAATAAATAGTCTGACGAACATAGTCGGATGACGAATATGAAGTGCAAGAACGATATTAGCAAATTAACAAAGTGAAACAGAGCTCTGCACTGTACCACAAGTGTCATCACTACGATCAAAATACGATTCTCGTCTGCGTTAACACATTCGACTCCGGCAGCGTTTCACTGAGTGTTTTTTGGTCACAGATGCTGTGTCACGCTGTTAATACGCATCAGTTTGTATGGGAACTGAGACAGTGCACCCTAGCGGCACATTTACACAACTCTCGTGATCGATAAGACAAGTAGCGTTCCCACACTATACGTATTAACGCAGACGAGAATGACTTGTGTTTTGACTGTTTACAGTTTATTGATTTTGCAGTCTAGTTTTTTTTTTATATCAAGTTATTCAAAAGTTACCAGCAAAATTATGCATTATCCTATTTTGTATTTTTGTGAAAAGAGTACTCAAATTTTGAACATGAAACTACCATTAGACTCATTCATAATGATAAATACAAATAACTTGGGTATGTGTTATATCCAACCAATGAAGGGCAGACTAGTCCATAATGTGCTGAGCTATACTCGATTAAGAATACAGTTATACGTATTTCATAGTAGCATCATGTTCAAAATTTTGTTACTTAGTATTAGTAAAGGTAGTTAGTTATAGAGCACAAACCATAGTCAAGGAGCAACGTGGTTAAGAAGAAGTGCCCATTGCGTCCAACCCAACAGTTAGTTAATAAGTGCTGAGGGAAAAAAATTGTGGATTAGTCATTTCAAGATCAAACCCGTCACCATACTGAGTACGTTCCATCAATCACCCGCAACATTTGTAACATCTTCTGTATCTTTCCACCTAATGACTGTCGTTGCGAGTGATCGTGCGACGTCATAGAATGACGTCACTGTTCACGACCACATCGCGCTTACACCGCCCACCAATATTGGTGGGGTTTAACTAAAACGTCGCCTGACACATGACACATGTCATAAGAATTTGATACATTTTCCGAGTATCATTTGTTTTGTGATAAAACGCAACCATAAATTCACGGAAATCCATGTTGAATTAACTTTTGCTCCACTCCATGCTACCTCACCGCACGTTTTCTCTATCCCGCCATATTGCAAGCAAGCGTTCAAGTAGTGCGTTCCACTTCCACCTGTAACATTCGTCTACAACGCCCGTGGCGATTTTACATAAGTGGAACGTCAATTTCTGTAGTCATGCTTGATGGAGTTGTGGGCGATAAGTGGAACATACTCATTGTTGCAACAAAACAAGTCCTACTTGCTGATGTTCCACTCGCAGTGCAAGGCTGGAGACAGGATGCTCAAGATGGTCATCTCCATGGAGTCAGCCATCCAGCAGAGCCCCGTGCAGAGTGACAGCTTCACTTGGAACCAGCCAAAGCCCAGAGCGTTCACTGCTTGAGTCACCGTGAATGTATCTGAAATTCAAACATTTTCTTTATTTAATCTTTTGTGAATGGGAAGTTTTTTTTTTCTTTGTAGTATAATGGAGGGGTCCATATTGGCTCACATAACATTACTTGTCATATTATT
>BHDV01065480.1:0-31907 GCA_005406045.1 Adoxophyes honmai
TGCTGTTGGTTCCAGGCCCATTTTGACCATGGTCCTTTAATAATAAATATACCTTTCCTTCATATCAACTAGATAAATTTAATAACTAGGTAGCACGTGTAAGTTCTCCTTCAATGTCTAGACAAAATATCTCTATGCTAATGTGTCAAAGGAACTCGCCCAGATAAAAATATTAGGGTGTATATTTTGTTATTACCAGTATATTTGAAGTATTGTACTAAGTAAATAAATATATATTTGTGTATTAGACTTTTTCCTTTATTTTTATTAAGAGTTTATCCTATACGGAGCGTAATTTTCAGGATGTTATTATCATTCGTTATTCAGTTGCCTATATCAGTGTATAGGTATTAAAAAAGAGAAACCAAATTTCTTGCTTACCAATATTAAACTGGACATCAAGAAAACGCTATTATTGTGAGTTGTCGGTTTCAGAATACCACTTCCTTATTTCTTCCATTGGATGTCGTAAGAGGTAACTAAGAAAACAGGTCTAGAAATAATTTAGGCGATAGGCTAGTAACCTGTGTCTATTATACCTACTTTCTTCATTTATTTTTAAACCTATACTCATTATTAAAAAACTATGCTAGAACAAGACATGACTGCAAAACGTGATATAGTCATAATTATGGTTTTGTCCTATTACCTATTGCATCTGGGATGCTGCGTGTTTTGTCAACGATGTTTTCTCGATGGAATTTTAAATAGTAAAACTAGCATTTCAATGTCTTAAGTTCCTCCGATGCCTAACTTAAAACAAACGATACGGTATGAGCTTTGTTTCTTTTGTCTTCAATAAAAAAAACACAGCGCAGATAGTGACATATACGCTCTTTCGGGTGCCATGTCCTGCTCAAAAATGGAATGAGACAAAATTGGTTTTTAAAATTTACTTTATTTGGAATGGCACATTTTACCTTATCCTATTTACATGCTGTCAACTGCAACCCAGCCTTACAATTGACACCTTAACTATTACAGTACAACATTGTAGTTCATCCGTTAACCAGAGTATTAGTTATCTAGATAGGAAGTAGGTAACAGTAATAAACAATCAAATGAAGCTTCTAAACAACGTCAGTCCAAGTAGATTCTAGAGCTATATCTATTCATTTTTCGTCGGCGGCGTCTCTCTGAAAAGGAGAACATAAGTTTTGTTAAACTTTAGCAATACCTATTTGTAGTGAAATATCCGTATAACTCACTTCTTAAATCGAGTTTAGTTCTACATGTTTCGGCGTAAATACTGATAGTCTGACACACAACATTATAGTGGTCGGCAAAAACTGGGCAAGATTTTAAGTGGTGAGAGTTCTTGAATTTGTATGAAAACCAAGCGTGGCACTATTTCTTTATCTACTGTATCGTCACATGAGCGGTTTAGTGATGAGAATTGACTGTCCGAGTGAAACCGATTCAAAGGTGACGCCGCCTTATTCAAGTTGTCCTGTCTCTAGGCGGTTAAACCTGATCTAAGTGGTACAAAACTAAATGAAATCGCGTCAAAATAAGAGCATTGCTCTCCCTTTTGGCTCCTTTTTGGCACGCGAAGTACATACACTCGAGCTTGAGTCATCTATTTTGATATAAGTCTGTGGGTGAGAGTAAGTACCTTCACTTTTTTTAAGTATAAGCAATGTGCGAACCTATCCGACTTCTATTAGAATGTCAGGAGCTCTCTTTGGATGTTGAAATGAGTGTAGGTGAGAATCACGAAAGCTTAAAACATCTACATTACCATGATCTTCCAGATCTTCATCTTGGAGAGCAGCTCGTCGTCCAACATCGGGATGGCTTCGGGCTTCATCGGTCCTATGTCCGCGGGATCGTCGTTGACATTCCTGAAATGTCAAAAAAATTATTACATTAATCGATACCTACGCATTGTCTACTTTGAGGGTTGAACTTTCTTCAAGTCTGACGAAGGCACACGTGCGTTCAAATAGGTACCTACGAATATTTGACACCAGCACTGGGCCAAAGTCACGACAACGCATATACGCGTCGGTGGCAGTTAAAGGGTTAAGTCAGTTTCGGAACACACTCATTAATAATTTACCTACATTAAGATGGCCTAATTACTAGGTATAATGATTTTTGTAATAAAACAACATAAAAGTAGAAAATAAGTTTTAAACAAATTCTCCTAAATAAACGATCTATTGGTCTTATTAGAATAATAAAAAAAGTCAATGAAAAAATAAAACAAATTGTCCTTAATTTTTTAAATTGCGAATAGCGCCACCTATTAGCTTATGTTAGACACTAAAATTCACCGACTCAAACCATAACTTACATCATTCTGTTAGGTTGCGCTTCGTCGGGCACGTTCATTTGGTAGATGGAGTTGATGTCGTCATTCGAAGCCTCCTGCCGGGCGCGGTTCTGGAACACAATACCAGATGGCGTTAGTAGTTTTCGTTGTTTTAGTTTCGCTAATACACCAATAGATGGCAGCACAGTCTGTGCGAACTAAAAGGGTAAGTAAGATAATTTAATGAACAAAGGTGTTATCTACGCATTGTTTAGAAACATGTAATGAGCTTTGTTGTGTTTAGAATAGGGTTATCTTTTGTTGTTATTTGCTACAATGGAGAGCCTTTAGAGCTGGATTAGTCAAGCTTGAAGCATGATAACATATTGCACACACAATCTTAAGGGATAGAGTCTTTGTTTACATTCCCACCTTATTGTAAACACAATGCATATTGAATTAATTATTGACTGGAATTTCTAATTGAATTATTTGTAGATGCCAACAATACATAAACCTGATAATCAACAATAAACATATTTGTCACATTATCAGTTCGTCACAACTAACTCTACATTTTCCAAATCCTTGCTAATACCTATTTTTAATCAAGAAAATAGCTTTTTAAATATTTTCACGTCCGCAATTTCTGAACTGATATCATGAAATTTAGTATGAATGTAGTATGAGTATGAGTTTACTTGAAACCTAAAAGTATGCAAAAAATTACAACAACGCGTGGAATAGTTATGGTCTTGTCTAAATACCCTTTCGTATGCTTTGATTACCCTATTATGCATTTGCATTGTAGCAAGTAAATATTTGTTAAGATCAATGAAAGATTTTTTAATATAAGTTTTCTTTACCATTTCGGCGTTAGCTGCCATACGGCGCAGGAGTCGGCTGACGTACCAGTCCGGGGCAGCGGAAGGCGGCTTGCCCGAGCGCTTGCCGTGAGCTGGAAAAAGAAACGATGATTACTATACTACACTCACTAACTACAAGAAAATAACAAATACCACAGTGTGAACAAAACGGATCTAAGTACTCACGTTTTTATATCGAGATTAGCTCGACATGTTTCGAGCCAATCCGTGACCTGTCATTTGGAGCTACGCGCCACGGCAGCGGATAGACGCGCACTGCGCGCTGCCGCTTTTTCTTTTGGCCCGAAACATATGGAGCTAATCTTGATATAAAAAAAACGTGAGTAGATCCGTTTAGTGCACTATGAGTGAGTCTCACGGTAGTTTTATGTTTAAAATACCACAGTGAATACTAACTGCAAAAATATCAAATCACCATGTGATTACTACCAGATCACAACTGATTTTAATTGAAATAGTGGTTGCTCGGGTGCCTCCAAGTTGTAAGACGGTTTTGAATTTTCGTACAGAGTCTACAGCTGCTGTGAACGTGCTTTTACCAAGAAGTGATGTTGTTAGTTTTGTGTACTATCCTACGTTTGACAATAATATAAATGATGATAGTAACGAAGGTAGTCGTGCGCCGGTATCAGTTTATACAGATGAATGCTAAAATAACTGTCTAACTTGAGATGGTGAAATTTGGCAAAAGATAGCACTACTATCAAACTAAAGACAAAACTTTGTGGCTGTACTGTGGATTTTATGTTAAAATCCCTAAATTAGTTCGTAAAACTACGACTTTATTTTGAAGACAGAAAACTTTTAAAGTAAAACATGGATGGTGTCAAAGGAAGCGAGTCAGATATGAAACAGAATCTTTGAAAATTTACATCCCTTAGCCACAGGCCCGACCACCGGCGCGGCGAGTAGGCGCAGAGCTATCAGCGATTTTCGGGAACATGTGTTATGCCTGAGGACTGAAGTTCACAGAGAGAAAGTTGGAAGTTGTATTTATGCAACAGATTTTTGAAATTTCGTTGGCGCCATTATACTAAAACACTTTGACAGTTGTTGATGTAAATGAAGTTTGTCGAAAAAGTTCTATTACTTGACGATAGGTGGTGCTAGGACGCTAAATATCCGCCTCGCGAGTGCTCGTCCCGTATTTTCGATATCCATTTGACAGTTGAATACGTAAATGTCGTTTGCAATAAAATTTCTGCTATTCGACAATAGGTGGCTCTAGTACGCTATAGACTATAATCAATAAATATTATAGCTCTATTTTTGGGGGAGACGGCAGTGGGACCAGTGCCTTACGACCGCTGACTGGAAACTTTTCATCAGAATACGACTTTTTCTCGTAAAAAATTAACGTTTTCACTAATTAGTAGCCCGACTTATCATTAGGTACTTGAGACATAACGACTATTTAAAGACTGTTATTTTATTCTCATGGTGAAATTTAAAATAAACTTGCTTCTTTATAACGAGATTAACCAAACAACGCAAAGTGTGCGTGTTAAACAGGTTCTGCTGTGGGACCTAACTCCCGATGACGGGTCACAAATTGGTCCGAAACATGTCGAGTTAATCTTTACGAAGAGTTTTAGATTATTTTACAATAAATGAGTCTCACTGTAGTTTTATATTTAAAGTACCTACTTCAAGTCTAATGAAAAGGATCTACAAACTGGTACACCCACAAATATTAAGCAAATTCCGGTATAAAATTGACGTGGCAAAGCTTCCCACACTAACCATAATTTCATGAAATTATTAATGTAGTTTGTTTGTTAGCCGTGGTAGCCCAGCGGTTCGAACTGTGGCCTCTCAAGCAGAGGGTCATGGGTTCAAACCCCGGGCTCGCACCTCTGAATTTTTCAGAATTTATGTGCGATATCGAATTTGATATTTATCACGAGCTATTCGGTGAAGGAAAACATCGTGAGGAAACCTACACACAGCGACGAAGTAATTCAACGTTGTGTGTGAAGTTCCCAATCCGCACTGGGCCCGCGTGGGAACTATAGCCCAAGCCCTCTCATACTGAGAGGAGGCCTGTGCCCTGCAGTGGGACATATATAGGCTGATGATGATTAATGTAGTTATAACCACGATGTCAGCGCTTTTGTATCTATTATTATGTTATATTATAATTACACGACGTTGTAGTATAACCGTGTGGTATCGGTTCGAGATAGTAAAAGTTTAAAATAAAAATACCTAAAAATTTGTTACTAGTTTCCACCAACATACTTTGTAAAATGACTTATGAGCATTTTTATTAAAAGTTCTAGATTTTTTTTATCAAATTAAAAAAAATATAGTTTTCCTTCCCAGAACAGCACGATAATTGATTAAAAATGTAGTCCCAAAGAAAAACCACTACGCCACCTTTTTCACATATCTCTATAACTCTCCATTTCTGCAGTTAATGTCGTAAGAGGCGACACATGAAATAGGGTACAGTACGTTTTAGGCAATAGGTTAGCAATCTGTCACTATGAAACCTCTTCCATCCTGTTTATAAACCTAAAATTATGCTGGAAGTGACTGATAACAGTGAAATAGATTCATATTTTTGGGCATTTGGGCATTAAGAATTACAATGTTACTAAAACATCCAACATGCAACGTTGGGTCACAATGACGTCACTGGCACCATATAGATTCGTTTCCTGGTCATAAATTAAAAAAAACTGCGAACATTATCTGTACCACTCTAACAATATTTACAGTTTTGCCAAAACTTGATTTGTTGGAATCATCCAAACAGTTTCTGAATCTCTGGGGATGAAGAATTACAAACTTATCGTCGCACTTCACCGTGGCGCTACTAGTTTTACTTCTTCATGGATTATGCGTTAGTTCTAAGTTTGGCCACAGGTATAAATAAATTTGTGGCATCAAAAAGGATTGGCAAACTTGTTGAACAGGCCAAGCACGCGTTCACATCATATTTATCATATATCAGCCTGATTAGGGACCACGAGGAAGAAAAATATCATTTTTGCTGCTTTTAATACGTGGAGACATTTTTGCTTC
The DNA here is from genome assembly GCA_005406045.1 of Adoxophyes honmai. NCBI lineage: Eukaryota > Metazoa > Arthropoda > Insecta > Lepidoptera > Tortricidae > Adoxophyes > Adoxophyes honmai. The sequence goes on from BHDV01065480.1 coordinate 6,175, forward strand.
AAGTATAGGTAGTCTGGAAGTTTTCAATTTGATTTGAAAAAAATGGATTTGTATACATTAGCACCAGATTACCAAAAAATATTACGTGTCGTGTTTTTATTTTATTTGTCAAATAAGAAATGACGAGGATATAGTGCTCTGTAGTTTCGAGTAACAATTTTTACCATCACAAGCCTTGACTCAGGAAGTTTGTTGATCTGTACCGTTGTCGATGTTTAATTCTTTAATAAACAAAAAAAAATACGTGTCTCATATCACATTTTTCCACAATATAACTATTTTATGGGCTTACTAGCTTTCCGCCCGCGGCTTCGCCCGCGTGGAACTCGGTTATATTGCGGTATATAGCACAACTATAAGAAAACTTCTCGTTTCAAACGACACACAGCGCCATCGATCTGTCATCGATCGATCGGTCATCGATCGATATCAATCTATCAAGCAAACAATATTTTTGTTTTCCCTCGGGAACATCGTTTTTTCCGGGATAAAAAGTAGCCTTTTATTTAATCCGGACTTCTATCTTTACGTCTGCAAAATTTCAAAGCAATCGGTTCAGGAGTTACGGCGTGAAAGTGGAACAAACAAACAAACAAACAAACTCATTTTCTGATTTATAATATTAGTAAGGATTGGAGTGACATTATTGTTAACTCAGTTACACAAGCCTATTATCGACGGAGATTCTTAAACCCTGTAGTATTTTAATTTTAATTTTGAATGAAACGATGTCAATGCCCAAAAAGTTCACCAGTTTCATCCAGGGATCGAATACCGGTATTATTTTCATACATTTATACCGGTATTTAATTTCGGTATCTCAGTTGTTCTTGTATGTTATTGGATTTTTTTCATATAATGTCGTACTTCTGTAGGCTTACCTAAATACTATCTAGGAATACCAAGCTAAAATTCCAAATTAAAGGAGATATTTTAGTTTTTAGTAATACCGATAACGATCCCTGGTTTCATCAAAAGCGTTACGTCACTTGTAAAATTCGCATTCCTGTAACGTCGTGTACTAATTGACACACATAAAGTGACTAAGTGACTAATTAATTTCAAACGTATTGGGAACTTCGTGTGTGTTCAATTGAAGCCTGATTTCTATGAGTTCACCAGAAATCATTTGATATTTGATACCTTCACAGGAAGTATCACTGGCAAAGTCTTTACAGAAAAGGGTTAGAAATAATGTACTAATTGACATACATAAAGTGACTAATTAATTTCAAACGTATTGGAAACTTCGTGTGTGTTCAATTGAAGCCCGATTTCTATGAGTTCACCAGAAATCATTTGATACCTCGACAGGAAGAATCACTGGCAAAGTCTTTACAGAAAAGGGTTAGAAATAATTTAATTACAATTGAATAAAAGCTGTTGGGTCTTTTGCTAATTAATGAAATAAAGAAATTGTTGCTTTGAAATTAATAACACTCAGTTATTAGATGATTGGGGACGAAATGGCACTTTTATCTTTAACATTGAATGAAGATACAGCTTTTATTTAAGTCCGAACTTTGGCATAGTTGATGGTGTCATGTGGCACCATCTTTAATATTTTTTTATCTATGGTAAAGACTATAGTGTAGCTTCGTACAACATAGGTTTGCGATACACAGGAGGTCGCATTTAAACAATGAAAAGTTTGTGGAAATATATTGGGGTGCCGGGTAAGAATAGCACCTCCCCATTTCTTCCCGTGGGTGTCGTAAGAGTAGACTCTGGGAAAGGGTTAGTGTATTGTGGGCGTTGGGCTAGCAACCTGTCACTGCAATATCACGTTTAACCATCTGGGTACCCTGAAATTGCGAAACGTGGCACTGGATTTTTGAATTCGTGTGCTCTGCCTACTCCTCTTGGGAATACAGGCGTGAGAATATGTATGTGTATACATTGCAAAAAATAGACACATTTGTAATTATGCGATGTCATTTACGGTAAAACACGCCTAAACTGACTGGTGAACAGATTTAATGAAGCGGTTACCCATTTAACTCACTTAATATCGCAAGTTATTACCATAACTGTTGTAAAGTAATTGGACTCCTATTCGTAATTAGAAGATTTTATGTGACTTGCTTTTTCGTTTGTTTACATTAAATTTCCTGAAATATTTTTTAAACACGACTGTATTTCTGACATAGAGGACAGAACCTATAGAGTACTAATGTCATTGGATTTGTTCGAAGAAGATTCCGCCAAAGCATGGCGGTGTTCGTTGTGCTCTTATTTGGCCGGCCCAAGATCGCGCGTAACGCAGTGGCTTTCTCCTCTATGGTTATTGGCTCTTTTCAGTTTCTGTGACAGTTAGTAAGTTGAAATGAACTGACGGTTTGCGGAACTGGGTGGCCATCATTGTTTCTCTAGTTGGTCTGTCCTCTATGGTTTCTGAATGGGGAAGACAGAGTTCACGAAATGCTCAAAACCATGACTAAGTATTTCACGTTTCTTCGCCACCGTTAGCGTAAGTAAATAAACACTAAAACCAAATATTTCTCAACTGAAGATCACCCGTGTAGTGCCGGGTTAGAATAGCACCTCCCCCTTTCTTCCCGTGGGTTTCGTAAGAGGCGTACGACATAGGCTAAGGTATATTTTAGGCGACAGGCTAGCAACCTGTCACTATACCTTCCACCTTAAAACAAAAAAAAACGCTAGAACTGCGACAAAACGCTAAATAGTCATCGTTTTGTTTATGGAATTTTTTGGGAGTCTTTTGGGAATACAGGCGTGATTGTATTTGTATGTATGTGGGTTCAAATCCCACACTAAACCAATTTTCAAGTCTTATTTCTGCCTGAGCACGGATTTTCGTTGACGTCACGTCGTTTGTCTATGACGTAATCCAAGCTTTCCGGTTTACCGTAAAACGGGGTGAGCAAGGACCAATCTGACATGAATTTACTTTAAATTTTAATTCAAAGTTAATTTTATTATTAAAGGCCCTGGATATCATATAAATATTCTATTTTATAACTTTATTTATAAACCCTCAATAGAAAAAATCTTTATTTAGGATGAGATGGAATTTTACACTTAAATGAGTTGGGTAAATTACTTGATACATACTTTAGTGTTATAAATGTTATTATTGCACTATTTATAATAAGAATAAACATCGCACTGCTAGATTAAAACATGCTAACTCAAAATTTGTCTCAAATCAAAACAAGCTATAGTTTCATACGCCAAGTCTCATTTTTAAGTGTCGTCACATTTTCAGATAGCTCTGCCTTAATCAAGCTTTGATATGTTATTAACGTTACTGTAGTAAAACCATATGCTCGAAGTGGCTACGAAGCGTAATATAGTCATAATCATGGTGTCTATGTCACGTGTGCTCTGCCTACCCCATTTGGGAACACAGGCGTGAAAGTATGTAAGTATGTTTGAAAACCACACACCTACGTCTTTCCTCCCTTTCACACACCAACTCATCCCGACTCACCCCCTCTTACTGACTCGCGAATCTCGTAAGGGCCTAGAACTTTGATTTCAATTAATGAATTTCGTTTAATCTCGTGATTGCGTCATTACAACAAAACCACACGGGAAAGGATTTGTAGCGGTAAACAGGCAAACTTTCCACCGGAGGAAAGATTAGGTTAGATTGGTAGAAATGGCATTACATCTTAGATATACAATAGGTACTAGCGACTGGCCTGGATTTGCGCAAGTTTTTGTACCACTTGTGTCTAATTACATAGCTACATTTATCACGCCTGAATTCCTAATGAGGTAAGCAGAGAACACAAAAAGCTACATAGACGAAACAAAGACTAAGTATTTCACTTTTTATAGCGAAACTTCTAGTTTTAAGTTAAGAGGTACAAGAGTGACAGGTTGATAGCCTATCGCCAGAAATATACCTTGACCCCGAAATCGAAAAACATTTAAATTTATGAAATGTATGTCGCGGAATGTATGGAGACTTGTCGACCGTGGCAGTTGTGCAAACGTACCGCTGGCGGCGCTGTCTCGGTTTCCATACAATTTTGCGATAACTCGCAAACGAATTCGTTAACAACTGCACCATCGAAATGAACACACTAGACGCTCTGCATCTACAAGTGAATAGAAGTCTATTCAAGACGCCTTTCGCTATCGACTCTACAGTACACGTGGTAGGGGTACACGGAACCATAAAACGACAGTACAATGTTATTAATTCTCATTATTGCATCGCAAGGTGTGCTGCCACTCCTACAACAATGCTTATAAAACAATCAACATTGAAAAGGGTTCTTTGTACAAACTAACACGAGACTAACATAATATGTATGTTATACATCTATGCTAATATTATAAAGCTGAAGAGTTTGTTTGTTTATTTGTTTGTTTGTTTGAACTCGCTAATCTTAGGAACTACTGGTTCGAATTGGAAAATTATTTTTGTGTTGGATAGTCCATTTATCGAGGAAGGCTTTAGGCTATATAAAATTACGCTGCATCAAATAGTACCGGAGAAATATTAGAAAATGTGGAAAAAAACGGGGAAAATTTGTCACTATTCTACGCGAACGGAGTCGTGAGCACAGCTAGTATAAAATAAACACTATAGCAATTTTTTTGCACTTGCCGTTTGCCTCAATGGGGTTTATCTCAGCGACAAAAAGTTTCAGAAACTTTGTACCGGGTAGGAAGGGACGCTAATTTGTAACAAGTTGTTTTAGTTGCCGCATATCGTGAGTAATACCTACATGGGGTAAATTATTTTCAGAGAGTTCACTTTAAAGGAAGCCATAATAGGTATGTACGTTGGTTTGAAAATGTTCTACTTAATTGGTCCATTGGTTACATTTTGTAAAAAACGAAGCATAATTTTTGTTTTTGGATTAGGTCATCATCCAGCCTATACCTATACGTCCCACTGCAGGGCACAGGCCTCCTCTCAGTATGAGAGGGCTTGGGCTATAGTTCCCACGCGGGCCCAGTGCGGATTGGGAACTTCACACACAGCATTGAATTGCTTCGTCACTGTGTGCAGGTTTCCTCACGATGTTTTCCTTCACCGAACAGCTCGTGATAAATATCAAATTCGATATCGCACATAAATGCGGAAAAATTCAGAGGTGCGAGCCCGGGGTTTGAACCGCTTGAGAGGCCACAGGTCGGACCGCTGGGCTACCACGGCTTCAATGGATTAGGTATCAAATAATTAAACATTGAGAAAAGTATAGGTTACTTACTATACACCTTCAAACTTTCGGTGTGGGGACTAGTGACGTCACAGGGTTTTTCAAAACACACTGTTATCTAAATTGTCTTTTATACAAACTCGTCTCCAAATCGCAAACATCAACAAAAAAAATGCTGACAAGATGCAAATTGATTCCCAAAACATATTAAAAAGAAATCATACATTTAGATATTTTAACTAACTGTTTGTTGCCTGCGTACCTATCACTACAATATCACGTTGAACCATCTGGTAATCCTGAAATTGCTAAACGTGGCACTGGATTTTCGGATTCATGTGCTCTGCCTACCCCTCTTGGAAATACAGGCGTGAGAATATGTATGTATGTATGTATGTATGTATGTACCTAACAATCTATACACGGTGCTCGTGAGCATTGCGAGTGATTTCAACCACGAATTCCAGAGGCTATAAGTAATAAATGTTATATGAACTTAGGTCGAAACACGATTTTTTTTGTTATTATTAAGGCACATTTATACGACATTAGCATTTATTATGTATGAAATTAATGAAAATAAAATCGTGTTTCGACCTAAGTTCATATAAACTTCTTTATATATACTTCTTATAGCCTCTGGAATTCGTGGTTGAAATCTCTCGCAATGCTCACGAGCACCGTGTATAGAATGCGCTTAACTGCATTTTCCATACCAATTTTTTGATAGTTGATATATTAAGGTTATTTAATCATTAAATTATATTCCGGTGAACAAGCTTGCGTTTGCTGCGTTAACCCGTTAATAGTTTAAATGGAACTCGTACGTCATCCTCTTTAATGAAGACAAAGCGGCCATATTTGTAGGCCAGGATTTCCACTGGTTTATTTATAGAGTAACAAAACACACAAGCCAAACAATCTTTTAGATCTGACATATCTTCAGTAAGGTGATTCAAGAAATGTATGGGATTTTTTTTTTTTCTATTTTATCACGGGAGACCTCTTACTTATAACATGTCTCCGTTTCTTTTATGGATATATTTTATGTATTATAGGGGCTGAATAATAAATTACACCTTTTATCCACCAAATTACTCTGGCATACGATGCGCCAAACACCTTATATTAAACTACTGTCTAATGACGTTTCCAGTGTAGTGTCGGGTTTAGAATGACATCTGTAAAGTTCTCCATTTCTCCCGTGAACATTGTAAGAGGCGATTAACGATACCTATAGGTTAAAGTAAGGCTTTAAGCTTTTATCTTTTTTTTTATATCAAATATATAGCTTCTAAAGTGGCCCACTTCTGGGCAAAAGCTTCCCCTTTTCCTTTTTATCTTAATGTATATTTATGTTTTGGCTGTGTGACCTGTCGGGAGATCTACCTATCCCATTTTGACAAGTCATTCGCGATGTTTATGTCGTATAATCACGTCCAAATGCTAATTAAAATTCATCCGGTTATGGTGTTTGGGTTCACGAGATTGTAATTGCCACCATGTGTATGTGTCTCGGATTTAACGGCTCAACCCTTGTGTCAGGTGACAGTAATTATTACGGTTGTATTCTAGTATACATCACGCCTGTATTCCCAAATAGGTTAGGCAGAGCACACGTTTCTTGCGGCGCGTTCTTCATGGCAAAGATGGTCATTCCGAAGCGGTCGCAGACGCGAAAATGACGTGTAAAAGTGCTCTTAGAAGCCTTTTTGCGTAATTAAAGTCTTGAATTTTGAATTTTGATTCGAAAACCTAAATAGACAAAATTACTACTAGTATTTCACGTATCCTAATTTTAAGAAGTTTTTACCACATTATCTTGTGTCGGGGCGTAGAATAACATCACTCCGTTTGTTCCATGGATGGAATAGGTTTAGGTAACAGGCTAGCCACATAATATTGAGACTAAGTATTATACCTGCCAACTTAGCCTAATACATACATACATACATATTCTCACGCCTGTATTCCCGAGAGGGGTAGGCACAGCACGTGAATTCAAAAATCCAGTGACATGTTTAGCAATTTCAGGGTAACCAGATAGTTAAACGTGATATTGCAGTGAGAGGTTGCTAGCCCATCGCCCACAATACACTAACCCTTTCCCAGAGTCGACTCTTACGATACCCACGGAAAGAAAGGGAGAGGTGCTATTCTAACCCGGCACCACTAAGGAAAAATATAATCTAATAAAAAATAAAATAAAATATAGCCTAATAAAATATATTAGAAGTGGCCTGGATACGTAAAATAGTCATGAATTTGAAATGCAATCGTGATTATCGTCGAAAAAGTGGGTAAAACACAACAATGTCAATAAAGCAGACTTTATTTACTTTTATGGTGTTATATCAATTGGAGTGACAAAATGAAGAAGATAAAGGCACTCGAAACACTGATAATAGCTCGTGAAATATGGAGTTAAGACCCACTGAATCCTATCGCAAATATTTCCCGATACAAATAATCCCGGGGCTTAATAAAAACGATATTAACGATAGTACAATGGTGCGCTTGTGAAGTTATTTTCTTTAAAACATGCGAAAGGTCGGTAATGAAAGGGAAACATGTTTTTGTGGGGATTCCTCACTAATTGGCGAAAAACTGGATATTAATACTTCTTCGTTTTGCTTGGTGTGTAAAAAGAACATCGTGTTGATGAGCCACGTAATTGTTTTTTTTTCTACACACATTTACACAATTAGTAATCCAGGTATTTAATAATTAAGTAATTAAAAAGTTAAGAAGGCACCTAGTAATGTGTCATGTGGTGGACGCAGCAAGAAACGACTAAAAGACAAGTATACTTAGGTTTAAGTATATTTTACATAACAGGCTAGCAACCTGTCACTATTGTACCTCTTAACTAAAAACCTAGAGAATATGCTACAGTGGCTACGAAACAAGAAATAATCATGGTTTTGTCTATAGCACTTCGTGTGCTCTGCCTACCCGAAATACACATTATTACCTCCAAAATATGGTTCAATGCATGAAGATAATATAGGAAGCGTTCATAATTTTCGACTGACGTTGAAATTAGCTCTAAGCCAAGATTAGTCTACATCGCTGATATCATGAACCCATTGTTGCGTGAACGTTATTGAAACATTATTAAATCTTAGTACACGTAAAGATATTATAAGGCCTTTTCTTCATTGAAGACTTAACTTGTGTAGGTATTACTATAAATGGAAAATAAGGTCACGTCTACTTTGTGATGCTGGAAAGTTGATTTGGTGTTAGGAGAAATTTATGTCTAAAGTTGCAGGCATAAACATCACACACACACATATTCTCACGCCTGTATTCCCAAGAGGGGTAGGCAGAGCACATGAATTAAAAAATTCAGTGCCAAGTTTAGCAATTTCAGGGTAGTCAGATAAACATCATGACCTACATTTCTGTTCTGCATACTTCTCTCGCTTCTCTCACATTCATTTCTCTCGTCAAACATGCTCAACCGGTTTTGGTTATGTGGGTACTTTTAATTTCACCTCTTTTCAGAACATCGCCGATCTGGTCGATATACGTTCTTCGATATACACTTTTCTCTTGTAAATTTGCTTGAACATCCTTGTTTTATCCATGCTCTTAACGTGCTTATACCTCAACTTTTATGTTTTTTCTGCCACACTCTTCTCTAGCTGCCATAAATTAAGGTAAGTTTATGTAGGTAGGTAGGTATATTTAAAGTTTTAAAGAAATAAATGTGTACTAAAATAAGGGGGCACTCAAGGTGATTTGATGGTGGCCTTCACCATCATCAGCCTATTGAAATCCGCTATGCCGAAAATATTGCAGAAGCTTTGCCAACCCAGAGATACTTGCTGCTTTGCGATAGGATTTGCAAGTGGGACGAAATCTGAATAAGACCCAACCAACCAATTAAAATAACTTATAGGTATAAGTGACTATTAACGATAATTTAAGAAATGTATTTCGAAAAAAGAAAATAATATATTATGTCAAATAAAAAATAAATAATTTCAAATACAAAAAAAAAACTTGAGCCTAAACTTAAGCTAGTCCACAAAGCCCCCACGAGTTGCCCCCGGTGCAAAGGTACCCATAACACTGGCCGCGTTACCGCGTTGAATAGCAATGGACAACCTTTGCACCAGTAGTAGCGAGTATTAACTACTTTAACTTAGTAACAATACAGCTGAGTTTCATAGAAATGTAAATAAAGTTTTAAACATAGCAGGGTAACTACATTTTTGATGACACATAGTAAATAACACTCACCTCCCCAACACGAATGTCCGTAACTTAGGCAGGAACCTGAAATAGCAAAAAAATATGTAATCAGTACAATTTAATTAAAAGTTTTGTGTACGTAACCGTTAAATAAGTACTTTGATTATTTTACACATTGTAACCTGACATAGTTGTAACATTTCCTATCACTTCTAGGTATAAATATCATAGATATTTTACCTGAAAGTATTAGCACCACGTACAAAAATTGCTTTTATGTACCTCCTCCTTTCCTGACTTTATGATATGTAACCTAATAAACAGACTGATAATGCCTATACAAAAGTGTGTTGACTAGATGAATTAAAATAAGCGGGCTTGGCTCAAAGCTTCATACTAAATGTATGACGATAAAACCCCTTATAGAGAGTTATCTAGCAAAACTCTCAAAGGAATGTCTGTTAGTATCGGGATTGTCAGTTTTTATAATTAGTTGTCTCTACGGTGATTTTCATTTCCTACTAAAGTCTCTTTCTAACCAAGCGTAAAAGACAGAGAGATCAAATGCTTTTTATCTTTAAACATACTTACAAAACGAAACTAGAATACGTTCCAAAATCACTTAAAATAGAAAAAAGCGTGGAATTGAAAACGATTGACGAAACTATTTTCTTTCTACACAACTATCACTATCACAATCCCTTCCCAGTTTATAGCTAGGGTGTCCTTTTTTAACTGTATTTGTAAAGAAAGGGTTGAGGTATACAGTGAATCACAGATGTAATAAATGGAACAAGAAAACCTCATGAACTTTGCCGCACTTTTTACATTTTATACAACATTGAAATGAGAGAGTACCCACCACTTGAACCCACGTGCTTTTAATAAGGAAATGTATATAATTTTATTCACGGTTTTTATTATTACTTGAAAATTGGGCTAAAGGTTAAAGAAAAGGAGAAAGTAGGAAGACTCTTAAAAAAACGGAATGTTTGAAACATCTAACTACATTTATAGCGTAACAGATAACAATAGAGTAACTAAGGTTGGGTGACGGCCATACGCATGCGAAAAAGAGAGATACCTTTGCTGTAGCTTCTTCTCTTAAGAAAATAAGAAATACCCAAGTATACAAATATTAAGTAGGTACAGAACTGTAGAAAGGGGAATTGACCAAGAAATTGTTGTCTAGCTTTGTCAAAATATTTACCTATCGTCATTTTAGAAAACTATCTAACGTCATTTTAAATTAGAAGCCATATCATATCTATACTTTTATTAAAGGGATTAAGCTTGACAGAGACGCCTGTAACTTATCTCAAAGTAAAAATCATCCTAAAGTTTTCAGACGAGCAAATTACATAGTAGCTCTCAGCAATTTCTTGGTCTGCTATTTACATTACAAAGAATCTTAAGATAACAGTCAGTATGCTGATATAATGATATAATACAGTTTAGAACTAACTACGGTGTATGACATGCAACAGTCTTACCTAGACGTGGATATTCCAAGTGGTTGAACGCTGTGCTTAGAATTTACTGTGAAGTAAAGTAGTATAAGTAATAGCTGAAGGTTAGCGCGAAGTATGGAAAGTTTTAAAGTTGATAGTGGCATTAGAAGTTGCAGTTTGAGAAAAGATAATGAGAGACTAAAATGACGAACCGCCGCGATGAAAGACAGTGTTTTGTTTGTTTGCGTTTGTAGGTCTCGTTACAATAAAAAAAATACTTTATGGACCACCCTTGTTTCTTCAAAAAACTGTTCTGTAGAGTTATGGTTATGGCATAATTGGGGAGGTTATTTGAAACGTTGTACATTTCCTGTTTTCACAATATTTTTTTTAAATATAAAAAAAACATTCTGTAAAAATGTTCTATTTCGTTACCTACATCTTTTTGCTTACGATTAGAATATAATCATTAAATTATAAAAAAAAACCTATTTGTATTTCCATTCCTATAAATGGTCACGGTTTTGATTACGAAACATTTTGTATGTTCTGCCTATTCCATTTGGAAATACACGGATGATGTTTAATATAATTATGTATGTATCAAAATTATCTATGATTGTGTGTATGAAAAACCATATTTTTTTCAAATTGAACAAAAAATTTACAACTTTTTTATAAAAGTGCCCGAGTGTTCCATCAAACTGTGCATTTCACTACATGGTGCTCTAAGGATTTAAAGCTTTTAGTAAACAAAATGACAGTGAAAATCTGCTAAAAGAGTGAAACTTATATTTTAGTAAAACGCGTGTTAGAGATGGAAATTGTCAGTTTTATTAGTTATTTGTCTCTGACAGAATTGAAAAATTACAAACACAAGTCGAGTTTAAAACCTACACTTTCATTTCACGACACTTCCTTACACGTCTTCGCAATATCACTTATGCCGTCAAAAAGGGACTGGCACTCGTGCACAATGGTTTGAAGCAAACAGTTTATTTACAAGCATGCTCAAGATTGCATCGGATGCATTAGGAGGAGTGTCCTCACAATAATCGAATACCAATATCTAGACTGGGCGAGGCAGTACTAGATTATTGCTCGCAAGGCTGGGCACTTAAGAAGGTTGATTATGTGAAAGCTTGGTAAAGTGATGCTTTGACAGACAGAAGTGGCGTGTAGTTGTTACAAATTGAAGGATAGAAACAAATAAGGTACTGCAAGTTATCGTGGTTAAGTTTTAATTGTTATGACTCTCGCTGGCATTTGCAAAAGTTACAGCTTTGTTTTAATTGTTGACACAAATAATGACACATTTTCCATCTTATTAGGTAATTTTGACTTATTGTAAGTCTGATAAGGTACGAAAAGTAGCTAATAATAATTTCCCGTGTGGTGCCGGGTTAGAATAGCACCTCCCCCTTTCTTCCCGTGGGTGTCGTAAGAGTCGACTCTGGGAAAGGGTTGGTGTATTGTGGGCGATGGGCTAGCAACCTGTCACCACAATATCACGTTTGACCATCTGGTTACCCTCAAGTTGCTAAACGTGGCACTGAATTTTTGAATTCATGTGCTCTGCCTACCCCTCTTGGGAATACAGGCGTGAGAATATGTATGTGTGTGTGTAAGTAGCTAATACACAAATAAATTTAGGTTTGTCAATCTAAAGTTAACGAACTAATAAAAATGGAATTTATTTACTGTAGGTAAACAAGTTATTCCAAATCGCTGCCGGGTGCCAGAGTGCCCAGAAGACTGGCAGCATTGGCACGCTGAATGGCGATGCCAATCCTCTAGGAAAATAACGAGCCTGCCATCTGGTCCCCCATGGTACCCACGAGCTTACTGGCGATGGTCCAGTATAATTCATGGGCCCCTGGTCCCCAATACCCCAAAGATTTAACCCCAAACGGCTCAAATATGACGCCGCAACGACTGCATACTTGCGTCGTTTGAGGTTTTTAGCAGCGTCCGTTGCAGTACCCGCTTTTACATTGACGTTTTACCTGTTGCTCGAAATCATAAGTACCAAGAAATACTTAATTGAATAAGGCTAATATGATTTCACATAGGTACTTCGGTATACTGGACAAAGCCTGAATCTTTGATTTTATATGATTGATGTTGCTGCGTCCAGCCGGCTTAGCACGACTTAGTAGTTGCCCGCGAAATAGAAGCATCATCTCTACTCGCGCCCTATTGTGCTAAGCCGGCTGGTTTTACAAACTCGCACCTTTATAACCTCCATACAAGTCCGCTCTAAATGTCGTGGCATTTAGCTAATACAATTTGAAATTCAATTTTTCCAACAAGCCGTTACAATCACAGGTGGAGCGAGAACCTATAAACATTCAATTGCCAACATAACGGCATAAATCCGCGCACGCGTGATTTCCCCGCGGACGCGATGAACGCAAAATGACGGATGCCCGATGAATGGGATGACGACGCGTTTAAAAAGCGTTCCGAGACCGGCTTTTGTTTTTAAAGAGAGCTTTTATTGGTCGAAAGAGCCCGCGTGCGGTAGGCGATAGATTTTCATAACGCGTGACATAGCGCCCGGATTTTCTTTATCGTTTTCATTTGTCGATAGAAGCCGGGCTGGGTGCGTTTGACAGTAATGTTACAAAACAAATTCGTACAGAAGTCAATGAAGTGTAGGTATGTACTTTACTTTTAGCACCTATGCTTGACGGTCGCCCTAAGGATGTCAATTATGGCGTATGTGTAGAAAACGATCGTGGTAGTGGCACATGTGTCTTGTTTGATTAATTGGTTTTATGTTTTTGATTTGATTAATTCTTAGGTTATTAAATTACATAGGAGTACACTGAAAATTTTCGCACTACGTTTTTGTGTAAAAAATCAGTTTAGTAATAAACATTTACAACAGAAGTTTATTTTTTCCCTAGAAAAAATATTAAAAAGAGCGTTACTCGGAACTCATTTGCGTGCCATCAGATACTGGAACACCTTGACAGTGCACTTCGCAAAACCTATTCATTTTAAACGCAATTAATTCTCGGAACTTTCGTTCTTCCGTGAAGCAAAATGAATGGGCTAATGCAACATGCATTAAGCGATAATTTAACGATTGCATGTTAGTGTGGAGTGACAATTTTCCCTTGGGCTAACAAGCTCTAGGAACGGGCGCAGAGTAAAGAATAAACGCAGAGGCAGCCATTTTATATTAAAATTAATGAGATTTCTTGAATATATCTGAAGTTGGCCCTTGAAAGGCGTATGTTTTTTTATATTTATGTACATGTAGATATACAAAAAATTGTGATATATAAATTATTACCTGTGATTTGAACATTACACGATAGTACTCGAGGTTGTAAATGGCATGGATGGCAACTAACTGTTTTCATAACAGTCTAATGAATATTTTGAATGAGTATTCATTTCCAACACGCATTAATAAAAAAACACCAAAAAACGTGATCTATGTACAAAAATAATGACATCAAGAAAAAATAACATTTAGAATGCCTCTCTTACGTCAACGCCAAAATGATCATTCCAAATGACATGTAAAGCATCTAGTCTAGTCTAGTCTTTTTGTATGTACATTGTCGTTTGACATTGACAGTCGTCGTGCAGGCAGCCAATCAAAGCCATGCGTTCTTGACATACCTCCGCGCTGACTGCGCCAACCGTTGACTTTTTCAATGAGACCCGCCGACTTGCTACCTATTCTGTTAATTCTCTGCTCTGTGGACGATACAAGCACATTATTAACTGGCAACAAATAAAGGTTCTTTATTTAAAATTGGCGGGAGTTTGACCAAGATTACATTCATGAAATATATCGAATATATCACTCGTGATTTGTACGAGTAATGCCAGTATTTTGTATGTGTTTTGCAAGTAGTTTTCATATATCATTAATGGTAAATACGTATACAGTTTGCACGATGTGAAACAAAACTGTCGCCATGGAACGCTTGTAATAACTGACGTGTCACTCAAGGAGAGAAAAAAGCGAATTGGGCTGATATATTTTTCTGGGAAGTCTTCGAAAGTAGCCAAAGAATAATTGCAAATAGTAGGGGTTTATTTCATACAAATAAATATTATTCTCAGACTTTCTAACGTAACATATTCACTTTAATATTGTGGAAAGTTGCAGTCATAATTATCCCTCTGAAAGTAAAATGGAAGAAGACTAAACGGTTTCATGTGGTTTGATCGGTTTTAAATTACCAACAATAGGTAGTCTCGCGCAATAAGCTCGCCCGTAATCTACCGTCTGTTTTTATATAAAAATGTAATTCAGTGGATAATATATTTGTATTCGAATTAATATGTTTAAAGACTTTGGATATATTCGAGTTAAGTAAAGCATACTTATCTTGTATTATATTTTATCTTTGAACATATTTTTATGTCAACTTTGTACATTGCAAATGGACACCCCACCAAGTATATAAGTTAAGTTAGATACTTTATTTATTTGTGTGTTGCGTTGGCACATTTACATTTTTTAAAGTCACCGATATAGCCCACCGAATTAGCAATTTTAAGTGGCAATGGGCAGGCCACAGGTCGAAATTTGCTCGAGTGGAGACCACGGACCAGCAAGCGCAGCGTAGGACGTCCACTTACAAGATGGACCGAGAACATTATAAAGATCGCCAGAAGACCCTGGAAGGTCGCTTCCAACAGGTACTTATGGAAGTCTAGAGGCAAATATGTTGAACAGTGGACGTATTATAGCTGAAATGATGACGATGACGATACGAATCTATTTACATGTCTTTATTACTTCGTTTGTTAGGTACTCTGTACTCAATATGCATATACCTGACCTGCCTTAACATTTTACGTTACAATTTCCAAGTTGCTAACGGTGCTATGTATTTTATCACACGAACTTCCTTCGTCCATGCACCTTTGAAGGCATTGCCTATGAATAAATTTTCATTAATAATAATTAAAAGCATAACTCGTAATTAAGTCGTGATTTAATTAAATTAATATCAGACTATTCCTCCACTGCTGGACATAGTTTTCTCTCTCTTCTTCCCTTGCGGTATAATAAACCACGGAGAGTGTTGTGGAAAAAAAAGAGAGGCCTTTTTGAGCAGTTATTGATTAGTATTCCCGACTAAAAAAAATATAACCCTATCGACAAAAATTATATGTATATTGTTGTAACCAAGTTCACAATGATAACACATCAATGGAGCCGGAAAAATATCATTGGCTAATAAATATAGTAAGTGTATAAAGTTCATGCCATTTATCTTTTTAGTTTATTAGTTCTAAGAAAATGGGTTAGGGTACATTTTAGGCAAGGCATTTAGACCAAAAACATTTGCTGGAAGTGGCCACGTAACGCCAAATTGATGATTTTGTCTAAGTAGCGTTTTTGCGCTCTGCCTACACCATTTTGGCGTGATGTGTTGTGTTGTATGTGGGTTTTGTAAACTGAAAAATTTACTTATTGTGTTATAGCCGCATGAAAATAATCGACACAAAAAATTAACTTCATTTGGTATTTACGGCTTGCGGATTTCGCGAACATTTGCCACGCCGCATTTTATTAACTTTATGTACTGAATGAATATGAATGGTTAGAATGGTTTTAACAATCTATGAGCGTAAAAATAAATTGTCGTGTCCTTTGCTTACTTTACATGTAATTTGGATACCTTTCAACTCTGTGTGTTTGACGACAGGCTAGCAACATCACTATAAATTCTTTTATGTAACACAAAACCGAACATTTTACTAAAATGTTATAGTTTTGCCTCTATAGGAATACAGGGATGATGTACATTTGTTTCTTTATTACAGAAAAGGATACGAAGAATTTATCGTATAAAATCAATACACAAAGGCATCGCAAAAGTATTCGTCATAATCCTGTTACGTTCAAAAACAACTAATAAAAAATTCTGCGCTCATAGTTTCTGGTTTCGCCGCGGGGCCGTTGACAGTTCCGAGGTATTTACTTCAACCTTCCTCTTCCAACTTCTTTTTATTAACTTTGACGCTTTTCCGACACTCATTTTTATTTAATTTCGATAACTTATTATTTGGTACACGTCAGGAAGGTACGCCCACTGTGATTATTACTAATGACAAGAAATAAGTATAAAAATAAAATACTTAGATCTCGTTTGTGACCTAAGCTAACCTAGACTACGACTGCGCTTTTGTTCAAGCATATTTCGATATAGACTGTGTAGTGTCGGGTTAGAATACGACCTCTCCATTTCTTCCGTGGATGTCGTAGGCGGCAGCTAAGGTATATTTTAGGCAACAGGCGAGCAACCTATCACTATTATACCTGCCAACTTGAAACCTAAAAAACATGCCAGAAGTGACCACAAAACATGAAACAGTCTTACAAAATTTCAGTTCAATCGGTAACCTGCAAGTCGATCAAATTCAATTTTCAATAGTTGATTATGAAATAACTTCGAGTCAAATGAAACTAGAACTAGAAACGCTTATAAAATGATCATTTTTGTGACTATTTTAGCTATGAGAAGTTTCTGGGACGCGCACTTAGACATACTTAAGTTCAGGTAAACATAGAATTCTTTTTGAATTGTTTGTCCCTGTTCAAAGCTTTTAGAGGGCCTACGAAAAAATAATGTTAGTAAAATCTTCGGTAACTTTTCGTAGGCCGACTAAAGGTGCAGGAATAAAAAGAGGGTTACTTTCTTTGTAAACGTTGGTCTTTTAACATCAATAGGCACGTCTGGGTTAAAAACGTATCCTGTTTAGGATAGATTAAACAAAATGAGAGTAAAGTTTTGTCTTGTAATATTGTCATTCTTATCTGCGTCTTTCATAATTATTATACAAACTTCGTCTGTCAGTTATTGTTACCTAAGTACGCGTAGTGTTTGGTAGAGAAAATAATTAAAAAAAAAATGTCTAGTGATATTATATTATGTATGACAAAAAAAACACTGATAGATGACTTTCGTTTTCGTCGTTTCTTTGCCTACGTAATTATTTTTCAATTTCTAACTGAAAAAAAAATCTCCGCAGTATTTTGCGGTATCGGTAACAATTTTGTAAGACTATTTTTAAAATACAATAAAATTATTGCGTCATAGCATCATATAAAATTAAGTACCTTCGAACATTGATCGTAACTGATCGGCTTATGATTGCAAAGATATATTTTCAATTTCAATTTAATAAAGCCTTTATTTCCGCACTGCGATTCCATTAAAATCGTAATTGAAACCGAAAAATATCGTAACACACGATTAAAATAAGCGTTTAAAATGACCATTGTATGCCGAAATCATCATTTGGAAAATTATACCTTCGGTTTAAGTTTAAGAAGAATAAGTTATTTTCCAATTCTAGAAAGTCAAAGTAACTTATGTGATTCAGCCGCAGCATTTGTAATGTTAACGGGTTTTAATGGAACCAACACTGGTAATTAATTTTCGAAAGTTCAACTCCCAAAGGTTTAACAGTTTTGTACATATGTTATAACTAGCTGTGCCCGCGACTCCGTTCGCGTGGAATAGTAGCAAATTTTCCCCGTATTTTCCACATTTACCAATGTTTCTTCGCTCCTATTAGTCGCATCGTGATGTTATATAGCCTAAAGCCTTCCTCGATAAATGGTCTATTCAACAAAAAAGATTTTTTCAATTCGAAAATGGATTCCAGATGGCGAAACGTGATATTGCAGTGACAGGTTGCTAGCCCATCGCCCACAATACACTAACCCTTTCCCAGAGTTGACTCTTACGACACCCACGGGAAGAAAAGGGGAGGAGCTATTCTAACCCGGCACCACACGGGGCAACACGCACTCGGGGACTTTGAAAATCCAAAGGTAAAACTGGAAATCATTATCGCAATAACACTAATTACATACAAGTCGTACGAATTAACTGTGCACTCCGCTGGAATGCGACCTCTCTCCTGGTGCCCCGCGCGGTGCCCCGCATTCGCCGCAAGAGCTCAGTAGCGATATCATCTTTGTTACCGTTGCGCGTTTTCTCGTTTTCACCGTCTAAATACGTTTAACCTCCTGTTGCTATTACTGCGCGTCACAGCGCGAGGTGCACAGTTAATTCGTACGGATTGTACTGTTTGTTATAATATTCTCAATACAAACGGTTTCACCATTAGCGGCGACGCCTTAGGTAGGTATACTTAAAAATGTGTGAAGATTTGACCGTTAAAAAATTGTGTTGTACAAAATAGGGTATAAGTACATCAAAAAGTAATTTAATTGTAGGATTTTAGTTGTGGGTATCATAGCCATCTGGATGAAACCCCAACTCTTAAAAAGATTTCTTTATTCGGACCTACGCACTTAAAAACGGTTACGCTTGAAAGCAGATCCTAATTAAATTATACAATTACGTTGATAAAAATAAACAAAAATAATAAAATGTTTGATGTTAAACTACGAGGCCGAAAAACAATAAAACGGTATTTTTATTAGACAATGTTTTTATAATTGCGTTCAAATACGCCGCGGGTATTTCAATTTATTTCGGTGTTTGCATAAATAAAAATTGGGGTAGGTATGTATACGACTAGGTAATTATTTAGTGAAAAACATACAAATACGGCAGTGTAGAATTTAGGATTGAACATTTCCGTTTCTTCCGCGGATGTCCTAAAAGGCGACTATGGAAATAAGACACATGATTTAGGCGAGAAACTAGCGACACTTTTACACTTTTTCATATATTTTTAAACCAAAGATTGTGCTAAAGTCGGCTACAAAATGTAAAATAGTCGTGATTTTTGTCTTTACATACATACGGAATATATGTATGTAAATTAATTATATAAATTATTTGATTTGATTTGATTTGATTATGTAATAGGCAGAACACACGAAACGTGACATAGACAAAACCATGATTATGACCATATCACGCTTTGCAGCCACTTCTAGCATGTCTTCATTTTTATCATTGTACCTATGTGTGATATGCTTCTTCCTTTATGTATGTATTTATAGTGTAAATTACGAAACTACTTTTCGCACTTAGTCAAAATTAATATAGTCACAAGGATTATTATGTAGGAGATAGGTTTACATACATACATACATACATACCGTCACGCCTCTTTCCCACAGGGGTATGCAGAGACCACTTTGTTCCACTTGCTACGATCTTGACATACCTCTTTTGCTTCATCCACATTCATTAGATAGGTTTAGATCTATTTTAAAGTGGCTGCGTAGCGTGTCACTCACAGCTTTGACTACAATAAATAAATATTATCTTATCTTATCTTATCTTACGAAATACTATGTGTGCTCTGCCTGCCCCACCTGGAAAAACAGGCGTTATGTCTGTGTATGTAATACTAGCTGTGCCCGCGACTCCGTTCGCGTGGAATATTGACTTTGGGTATTTTCCCCCGTTTTTTCCACATTTTGCAGTATTTCTTCGCTCCTATTGGTCGCAGTGTGATGTTATATAGCCTAAAGCCTTCCTCGGTAAATGGTCTATCCAACACAAAAATAATTTTTCAATTCGAACCAGTAGTTCCTGAGGTTAGCGCGTTCAAACAAACAAACAAATAAAGAAACAAACAAACAAACAAACAAACTCTTCAGCGTTATTATATTAGTATAGATTTATGAAAATTAATATATCGCTCTAACTTAGAAGCTCACTCTCGTAACATCAGTTGCCCCACAGTCTGGCCATAAACTAGCTAATGTTTGCCAAAGATATTAACAGCATCCCTTAACGGTCTATATAAAATTGGTAAATATTTACTTTGAGTGACCCGAACATTCAGAACACGATGCACTTAATTTATAAACTCTGCTTAGATTCAAGATTTGAAAACAATTTTGTTGTTACTACTGAAAAGACTTGCTATTTGGCGAAGGAAAACATCGAGAAGATGAGGAGTGTGTGAGATTCCCAATCCACACTGGGCTCGCATTGTAACAATTGCCCAAGCCCTCTCATTCTGAGTGGAGGCCTGTGCTCAGCAGTGCTATCATTACAAACCTCACAAAAGTGAGGAAGTGTCAGGCTTTAAACCATTGTTTAAGATTAATCAAACTGTTTGGACCTCCTACAGCATACGTTTTCCGGTGTCTGACAGACTCATTCGTAGCCGAGATAACATCGCCTAAGTTAGGATGGTTTACATGTCTGGTAGTGGACTGTTTATTTAGTACACACTTAAAATACATAAACATATAGGCTGTATTCCTAGACTAGGTGGTCATAGCCAATCATGACAATTTCACAGTTCAGCATCATTTTTAACCGACTTCAAAAAAGGAGGAGGTTATCAATTCGACCTAATTTTTTTTTATGTTAAAAAATTAAAAACGTTCAAGCCTGTATTCACAAATGAGGTAGGCAGAGCATACAAAACGCTACATAGACAAAACCCATTTCTAGCGTATTCTGTATGGTTTGATTTGGCAGGTACCTACTATAATGACAGGTTCTTAGTCTCTCGCTTATAATATACTTTAACCTATTTCATTATTGTTGTCTCTTCTGACACCACACATAACATACATATTCTCACGCCTGTATTCCCAAGAGGGAATACACGTTTAGCAATTTCAGGGTTAACAGATGGTTAAACGTGATATTGCAGTGACAGGTTGCTAGCCCATCGCCCACAATACACTAACCCTTTCCCAGAGTCGACTCTTATGACAGCCACGGGAAGAAAGGGGGAGGTGCTATTCTAACCCGGCACCACACGGGGCAACACACGGCAAAATTAAAACAGGTATAATAACGACAAATCGCTTAAAGCATACCATAATTTAATACCTTCATAAAAAATATCTATCCGACTTGCCCCAGTTATAGTATAGAGAGTGTTAAAAAACAGATACAGTGGGAATTCTTCGCCTAGTGTTTTGTAGAGAAAAATCTCAAATGCTTAGAATAATTGCAATGTTATGTCTTATTTTTCAACTCTAACGAGTAAATGTTTTCATTTCCCACATTCTACTTAGCGATTGAATGGATGTTTAAAAGGAATATTTATGAAAATAAAGTGCAACGAACTATCGCTCCATATCTTAGGTTTATATTTGTGAAAATTAAGTTCGAGCTGCGAAAAAAATATTATATTGACTAACTCATACACTCACAAACAGTGAAAAAGTGTTGAAATCCATTTTTTTTTTAAGAAAACTATATCGTTTTTACTGTGTTTTTTTATGTAAATTTAAAAATGTTTTTAAAAACAAATGCATCATGGTCCAATGATGTAATCATAGTTCACCAATCTTCTTTAATATCAATTCAAAGCAATAAGGAGAGCAAGTAAAAAAGTTAATTAAGGTCCAACAAAGTATAAAAAACAAAACTAAAGATTAAAACTTATAACAAAGCGAAATGTTCCTTTACAAAGTTAGAATAATACAAAAAACCCCTTGAAAGCACCTAAACAGCTAAAACCCACGAACGAAAACTTCAATCCCCAAACTAAAGACGTCACATTAAAACACCTTTTCCTTACCATTCGTCATCCCTTTCATATACAAAGCGCGGAATGAGAGAGTGGGTCGCCGTTCGTCATTTCGCACGCGTCAACCAATAAGACGCGAGGTATTTTTCAGGGGTAAATGAGATTGTCGAAGATTTGGCTGGCTGAGCCGCTATAAGCAGTGGTAAGCCTTTATTTGATATAGTCATTTTCTTGCGTTAATGCTTTGTTCTATATGTTTCCCGGATCAAGCCAGGAGATGTATTGTGTTGTGTTATGATCACGACATTTGTGGGTGAATAATGTCAACAGGATTACGTGATATGGAATGTAATGTTCTTTTGCCTATTTAACGGCTGTTTGGATTTGTGATATGTTTTTTGAGGTAGGCGTGATTTGGAGGTATTTTTTAGGCGAAAGGGTAGTAACATGGCACTATAATACCCCTTTCGTTTATGTTTAACCTAAAACCTAGATTACAGGCGTGACATGTATGTAAGTATACAGGTGCAACTTTACTTGGTTTTTCATACTAATGTGGAATGTAATTGCTACCTCAACGTATGGACACCTCAAACTTAAATAGGACTAATTAAAACAAATGAGTTAGTGCGTTCCATTGTCCAGCATTAACTGAGTAAGAAACATTTTATTTTGTATCACTATTTTGATTTCACCCTGTAGAAAACGCAGCTTTATTTTTGTATACAATGTTGCAAGCGTTTAGTTATTATAATATTACCATATTTAAATTAAACTGCTTCAATTTAGTTGCTGTCCATGCTTGATATTATTCTTTCTCTAAACAATATCTAAACACCGACTAACGGACAATAGTTGAGTTATTCTGTTACGTAACTTACTAAGCTCGCGGTTCATGTCAAAATTAGGTGTCAGATTGTACGTAAAATTTGACAATTCGATGTCGAGCTCTTCATAAAGTTTAGTTAGTTACGTTAGAGAAAAATACCACAGTCTTCATCGAGCAAAAATATTACGTCCTCCGATTTTGTCCTTCTCTTGTGCTACACGATATTGGTTCACACCAAATTTTCATGATTGATGGTCAACGGAAAGTGTAGTGCTCGGCATTGAACTTGGCCAAAATTGACAGGTGCAAGAGTCGTTTTTTAGGTATCTTTGCTGCCGGGACGCGGGGCGCTTTGACCGCGTGATTTGTTAGTTGTTGGACGTTTGCCTCCCGCACTTCCCAAGCACTATTCAGTTGTTTTTTTGTGCCTTTGCCAATGGATAATACTTCGCATTTTCCATATAACAGCCAAATCTTTTGATCGAGTAGACACAACCTCAAGGAACCAGATATCTTAGTATTTGGAATAAACGTTAATGTTATAGCACCACGCACGACTGACAGACGGACGGTCAACGAAGTGATCCTACCATTAAAAGAGTATTTTTTCTTACAAACGTTTCAAAAACAAATAAACTTAAGAGTTCAACTGTTACATTATCCGATACATTGGCATTTCTAGGAAAATAAAAGAGTAAGTAAAGCACCTCATGAACGATGGAATAGTCTCGTTTGTGACGCCATAATCGTGAAACTTACATTATTGTTACGGAGGTTAACTTCGTTCGTATTAGTTTCATAAAGCCATCTAAAGACTGTTTTGCTTTTTCAAATAAAAGCAACTCAATTTATACAGGGTGGTCGGAAATCGACCGTAAACATTTTATAATCAGTGGTTGGGTATACGCGTCTGTGACGCGTTTTTTTGCCGAAGTTACATACATACATACATATTCTCACGCCTGTGTTCCCAAGAGGGGTAGGCAGAGCACATGAATTCAAAAATCCAGTGCCACGTTTAGCAAATTCTGGGTAACCAGATGGTTAAACGTGATATTGCAGTGATAGGTTGCTAGCCCATCGCCCACAATACACTAACCCTTTCCCAGAGTCTACTGTTACGACACCCACGGAAAGAAAGGGGGAGGTGCTATTCTAACCCGGCACCATAATATCATGTAATAACGACAATCCGAAAATATTGTCCAGTCTTTTGTACTCCGGCTCTTTGTCAACCGCGTAGCATCGCAATGACGAACGATTGCAGGTGTGTACACGCCGGCTAATGGGACTTGCATTTGGGCCGTAAGGTAGGTAAAACACAGGGCGCAATTATCTGAAAAGCGAATAATCATTTGTTTTCCACAAGCTCAATGATAACTACTGGAGTGGACTGTATAATTGAAAAGGCTTGTGAATGATCGAAACAGGGATTTAATGATTCATCATCATCATCATCATCATCAGCCTATATACGTCCCACTGCAGGGCACAGGCCTTCTCTCAGTATGGGATAGTTCTTCTCAGGGCTATAGTTCCCACGCGGGTCCAGTGCGGATTGGGAACTTCACACACAGCGTTGAACCACAGATTACTAAATAGTTACTAGTGTTCCCTGGCAGAGGGGGCGTGTTCCCTGGCAGAGGGGGCGTTGCCTTTTGTGGGATGCGAAATGCGTAAGTACGTTTGCTCCGTCTCACTTAGGCTGTACGTCGAGGTCTGCTGGGTCTGCGGCTGAAAATGCTGCAAAATCCAAACACCTCAAGTACTCGGCCTTGGAACCGACGTACGACTTTGTCCCTTTTGCGGTCGAAACGGCTGGCCCCTGGGGGGCTGAGGCCAAATCTTTGGTAGGGGAATTGGGCCGGAGATTGCGCAACAGGGGTTTGGACCTCCGCTCCGGGTCGTACCTGGTGCAGAAGATTGCCTTAGCCATTCAGAGGGGCAATGCTGCTGGGGTTATGGGAACTTTTGGACTGGGTACGGCGCGGACTGGAATATTGTAGTGTGTAGGTTTGTACTTTTAATTTTTATTTTTCAATTTTTTGTTTTGGTTTGTTAGTATTAGTTTTATTATTTTTGGTTTTATAGTTTAAATTATTTTTTATTTTACTAACTTGTATTCAACATATTTGATTTTTGCACTGTGAACAATGACATATTAGATTTACTTAATTAAATAAAGGTCGATATTAGATATATGCGAATAGGTATAAAATAGTAAAGTGTATGTTCCTTAAATACTGTAATACACAATAGTTACTAGTTGAACTACTTCGTCGCTGTACACACCTACACCTACACAGGTTTCCTCACGATGTTTTCCTTCACCGAATAGCTCGTGATAAATATCAAATTCGATATCGCACATAAATTCCGAAAAATTCAGAGGTGCGAGCCCGGGTGATTAATTACAATAACACGTAAACAGATCTAGCTAGCACCATACAACTGACATATCGAACCGAAACGTAAAAGAATATAAAAGTGACATATGTGTGGGTCATTGTCATAACCCTAAAAAAACATGTCCATTTGTAATTATATAAGACATTTTTAATAATTGCATTCAATTTTCATCATAACTATAAAGTACAGCAAACGTGCTAGACTATACTATATCATATTTTCTATAAATGTAATTATTTGTTTTGTTTATCACCACAAATGTAACTGAAAGTCCACTTCGGT
>BHDV01065481.1:5769-29722 GCA_005406045.1 Adoxophyes honmai
TGAGCGGAGCCGAACGTCCTTCGGCTAGCTTGCGGCAACGTTGCCGTGTCATAGGCGGCGTAGTAAACATATTTATTATTGCTGCCAATTACGAACTTGTTGAATCTGAATTTAACTAAATAACAAAACTAATGCACTGATTTTATTGAATTATCTGACTGAAGGACCAAATTGTAAACGATGTAATATTAAATTTAAATAAAACAAATAATTATTTTAGCAAAAAAACACGCAGCGCGGATCGAATTTGACAGCCAACTACCATTATTGTTTTTAATGTTCCGCGCTGCGAGCTAAATCTTTATTGGCCAGTAACAAACTATGCAAATTTCTTACATAAATAAAATACGTCGTCTACATAGAGAAAGTAACTATATTTATAGTTCATTGAGATTTTGTTTATGATCAAAATTGCCATCAAAATACGCGTAATATAGAGAATCACTACACAACTCTCAACTCCTATCAAATGAACTATAACAAGTATCAAAACTAATAAAGCTTACAAATCTCATAAAATGTTACAATCCTCTTAATTAATTCTAGAATTATCCACAGTAATAGGTTTTATTTCAAAACTTTTTAGTATCTTTACCGTAAAAGGGCCGCAGTCATTATAACCCAACCGCTATTACGAATATTATTATAACCATAATTTCGGGTCGCCTATACTGTTTATTATTAGTAGTTATTAATAAAGGAAGTAGCGTGTAGTGTCGGGTCTAGAATAATACCATAATACCTCTCCATTTCCTTTGTGAAAGTCGTAATAGGCAACTAAGGAAATAGATAACCTCTGTCACTATTATACCTTCCGACTCAAAAAGCAGAAAAAATATGCTAGATGTTATAACAAAACGCGAAATAGTCATGGTTTAGTCTATGTGACCTCAAATCAAACTAAAGAACTACTTCCACCGCTTACCGAAACAGTAATTTTCTAGGTCGTTCCATTTGTTAGGCTGCTGCCGAATAGAAAGCGGAAGCGGGAAGCGAGACGGAGGGACATCACACGAATGAAAGATGTCTTATACAAGGTGGCCGGAAATTGACTATAATCCGTACCAATAAAATGTGAAAGTGTGTTTGTTTGTTTGTTTGTCCGTCTTTCACGGCTAAACGGAGCGATGGATTGACGTGATTTTTTAGGAAGGGATAGTTTAGGCCTTAGGGCATGGAGAGTGACATAGGCTACATTTTGTCTCTTCAAAACCCCCCATTTCTCTAAAGTGAGGAGTGGAAGTTTTCAATGTAGAAAGCTATAAAATTGGTATGTGTGCTATCTCTTCTGTGATACCCCGAATTTAACGCGAGCGGAGCCGCGGGCAAAAGCTAGTAATTTAATAATTTAACCAGTGGGTGAGTGAGTATACACGTCTGTAAAACATTTCCTGAAAATTTTCATTATTGACCTTATGGAAGACAAAATGATTCATCGCTTACCTTGTATAACACGATTAAGAGAACGCGTGAGCAACACAACCTACCTCTTTCGCATACTAAGAGCGACTTAATCGAAAATTTAATTCTATTCTCGTTTGATTATATCGACCCAGCTGATAAAATTATTTCAAAAGAATTAAAGGGTAAATATGTTTGTACGCTTTGTTAATTTTTTTGACATAATTCATTTTGTATACGTTTCCTTAAATCTGGTCTTATATAAAAATTAGCAGACATTCCAATCGATGTGCCATTGATAGAGAAAGAGGTTACGGCATTTGCAACTAAGTATTAAACACTGTTTTCTTTCGGGTGTAGAATAACAATCTTCATTTCAACCGTGAATGCTATAGGAGGCGACTAAATAAATAGTTTAGATTATGTTATCGTATCTATTTTGTCTATGGTTAAACTTAAAGTTATTCTAAAAGTCGCTACAAAACGAGAAAATAGCCATGGTGGATGATAAGTATAATAAATGTGATGTTACAAGTACGAAAATCACAACTGACAACCGAAGTCGCCTCCGCTCTCTCTTCCTTTCCGCCCATAACCACAGCCTTATTACACCATCAAATAAATGTAAAGTTCATAGCCACTTCATACTCGCAAATGGGGGTTTCCGTCGGCCATACATCACATACAACCGACCACAAGGAACTTTAAATTTTCATCCTTGTACCTTTAGTTTTAGGAGTGGCATTTGTTGATGGTTGTACGGCTTTATGGCAGACGTTTTTCACATGATGCCATTTCACAAATCACTGGCTGTAAAGGTGTTATAGTATAGTTTTTTTCTTTATTTGATGCACTCGATCTTTTAGAGGGGTTATGTAGTGTGAGTCACGAACCGGGATTGTTGAGCCACTTGCCACTGTTCGCAATTTAGACGTGTAGTCAATGACTGATGTGACCGACTAGATGTTAGGTATTGGATTAGTATTACACGACCAAGTTACAAACATAGGTAAGTGGCTCAACAATCCCGGGTCGCGATGGTACATCCCTGAGTAGTAAAATCAAGCTGTAAGAAGATTATAGAACACTAGCTTTTGCCCGCGGCTTCGCTCGCATTAAGTTCGGAGTGACACAGAAGAGATCTCGGATTTTTAATAATCCATCACTTCTCTAAAATGAGGGGTGTAATGTAAGTATGTCAGACATCGGGATTTTTCTGCTAATTCCCGTTCCCGTGGGAATTTCGCAATATCTTGTTGCAACTAAGCTTGAAGTTTACTAAGGTACCTGCATGCCAAATTTCAAGCGTCTAACTTAAGCGGTTTAGATTTTTCATACAACGGGATTTTCCCACTAATTCCCGTTCCCGTGGGAATTACGGAAATTCCCTTCTTAGTGCACCTCTACGGTGCCCAAGCTACGTCCCTTCCAAATTTCAAGTGCCTACGTTTAGCCGTTTAGGCTGTGCGTTGATATGTCAGTCAGTCAGTCAGTCAGTCAGTCAGTCAGTCAGTCAGTCAGTTTCTCCTTTTATATATTTATATAGATTTCGTGTGGTCTATTTAGAGTTAGAGAGTAACAAAACAACACTAATTTATTATACCTAAGATTTTATTGAATTGCGCACAAAAGTCACTTTTAAATCGATATTTTGGAACCGTCATGGCATTTTTGGTCTCAAACCCATGCTTCTTATAAATTAAAATCAAAGTTAAGACCTGTTTTTTGTGTAACAATGTGTGAATATTATAATAATCTGAATATTTTTGAAATAGACGAAGAAACAGTTCTGTTTATCAAAATAATAGAATTCACTACCGACTCAATAACACCTTACGTTATAGCGATTGTGTAATGTGTGTATAACAGCCACGTGACAAATAGGGATGTAACGGAAGTGGTTTTATTGGAACCGAAACCGCAGTCGGAATCTTCAAATTTGGTGTCGGAACCGGAATCTGAAGTAAGCAGTTTGCCAGTACGAGTATATGGAAATACTACTTTTACGTGACTTGTCAATACAGATTTAAAAACCCGATTTAGAAACCAACGATTTTAAAGCCCAATAAGAGCATACAGTGTGTTACTTTAAAACTTATTCTAAAAGAATATTATAATGACATAGACAATTTAAGGGTGCGAATAATTTTATTAAATAACTAAATCTCAGACTTCATTAAATTCTAACAAAATTTTAATTGCCAGCAATATTTTTAGTCGCCTCTTACGACAAACAAAAAATTGAGATAGCTAGTTTTACAGCCCGTTCCCACCGCGCTGAGCGCCCGTACGATTTTTAATCGGGCGTCGTAGCCGCAGTACATTTTATATGGAGCTGTTCACACACGCCCGACAATCGGATCCGACATAAAATGTCGGGCGTTCAGCGAACCCGCACGCCGATAAAAAATCATGCCGGGCGCGCTGTTCACACCAAATCGGATGTCGGGACGACTCCGCTTGCGCCAACGAGCTGTCAAACTATCAAATCACAAAATAGCGCCAGCTGCGATCGGGCGCACAACCGACTGGTGTGAATAGAGGCCCCAACACCGATTAAAAATCGGACCGACAGCCGGCCAGTGTGAACAGAGGCGTCGAGGCCCGATTAAAAATCGTGCGGGCGCCCGACGCGGTGGGAACGAGCTCTTAAGTGTCAAAACCGAAATTGACATCAGCGGAAGTTCCAACAAATCAAAACCGGAAATCCGTTACATCCCTAGTTACAACAGGAGCATACACCGAAGCTGTTACGTAATACCGCGAGGGGGCGCCACTGATGCAGAAAATTTAGGCATAGGCGGTTGATGAATGTTAACGTGGGGGGTTACAAAACAGGGGGGTATTTATTGTGACGTAGATAAGGACGTAGCTCCCCACTAAATTAAATCGTGAACAGTATGGAATCGGGTAGTTAACTTAAAAAAAATTGACTGTCAGATGTATTAACAAAAATAGAACTTGGAATCCATTTACAATGACTAGGTATATATTTATCCTTTAAAAAGATAGATTACAAAGTAAAATCAAGTTATTGAGTAACCAGATATCGATTACGAAATGCCCATCTCTCAGTTTTTACACTGTACGCCATCAACTATTAGATACGCAGTATACACAAAAAAAACAAAAGCATAACAAAGTGATCTTATAGATCTTTTTTTTTTACTTTTCAAGTACGTAACCCTAAAAATTCGATTAAATTACGACCCACGTTCACAAGTCAAGCGTCTACGCGCTACGGCGTAGCCCCTCCGTAGCTCGCGTAGCAGCTCGTAGCACCCATAAAGAAGCCGTGAAACTCAAAACGAGATCCACTCAATGTATGAATGTTGCACTGTTACTGGCCAGACAACGTAGTAAATTTAATTTGAATTCTATGCTATTTGAAACAGGAATGAGATTAGTTTGTTAACAAGTTTCAGCTTTATTAACTCACGTAGGAGTCATAATGTTGTCTGAGTAGTTTGTGAATCTGGAAGGCTAGCACGCTCGGACTTTTTTTTAAACATACATACATACATAACGTCTGTATTCCATTTCCTAATAGGGTGGGACACGAAACGTTACATAGTCAAAACCATGACTATTCAAATTTTTGGAGCTACATTTAGCATAATGCTAACATTATTAAGCCTAAGCTTAAACATGTTGATGGAAGTACCACAATTGTGACAGGTTGCTAGCCTGTCGCCTAAAACCGTACCTAAACCTATTTGCTCAGTCGCTTTATACGACATCCACGGAAGAAAATGGACAGGTGTTGTTCTAAATCCGACACCACACGTTTTATGTTACTCTTTAACGCTTTAAAAACCTGGATAAAAGCTACTTTTTTTGTTGAACTCCATAATAACATTACACTAATTACAAAAATACAAAGAGAACAGCTCTACAGACTATTCTTCAATAAATAGCTATGTAAAACCAAATTTTCTTTTTGTCTCGCTCTCCTATCGGACCTCTTTGGTTTTAGCAAAAACTTTAGATAGCTATCAGCTTGAACGTATTTTGTATTTTTCATACATGGATTCAAGTAATAGATAGTTGTGGGCTTTTTTTATTTCGTGTCAAATGTCTAAATTGAAAAAATACGGCTAATCAGTGAAGCTAACACTACCTTTCCTTGACAGTCGGTTAATTAAGAGCGTGCGATAAATAAATGCCCACATCGACAAAATACGATAAGAAATATTATATAGTTCAGCGTGCTAGTCGTGCATTCAGTGCAACAGTCGGACTGCAATATCGAGTTGGATTTGTTTTTAATACTTTGAATAGTTTGTCGTGTCGTTGACTTCGTTATTAGTAAAGTTGCTGGAAACATAATCAATATTGAATGTATTAGAATGGTACTAATAAAATCGGAAGGAAACGAAGAGACTTCAGTCTTTGGATAATAACTTTCTAGTTTACTAGACATTTTCTTGTTTATTCTTCGGTTGTTGTAAAGAATTGCAAGTATTTTGTACCAAATTGCACACTAGCTTTACCTACCCGTGTGGTGCCGGGGTAGAATAGCACCTCCCCCTTTCTTCCCGTGGGTGTCGTAAGAGTCGACTCTGGGAATGGGTTAGTGTATTGTGGGCGATGGGCTAGCAACCTATCACTGCAATATCACATTTAACCAACTGGTTACCCTGAAATCGCAAAACGTGGCACTGGATTTTTGAATTCATGTGCTCTGCCTACCCCTCTTGGGAATGCAGGCGTGAGAATATGTATGTATGTATGCTTTACCTACATTAAGTAAAAGTTAAAATTAAGCCAGCCGCTCCCACTTCATGTTCCAAATAAATAAAAAAACATGTTTTTCTTTTTTGAGTCATCTTTTTTAAACACACATGAATTCAAATTTCCAATGCCACGTTCAGCAATCAGGGTAACCAGATGGTTAACCCTTAACCACCTACGTGCGGTCTCACAGACAATAGATTACTCAAAATTGTCAATAACTAAACGCGAGTATGTCGCACACGCGTCTGTGTCCTTGTACCTTTGCTGGCCCCTCCCGCAGTACCGGCCGTGCCGTCGACTCGTTCAGACGTATGCTCATTTTGATTTGGTGAGTTAAAAAACATCATCGGCGGTCTGTGCGACCGCATGTAGGTGGTTACTGTATTTTTTGACAGTCTCGGAGACGTCTCGAAGACCGCTTGTAGGTGATTATGTCATTTTTTTCACCCACATAATTTTGTTTATTTTTGTGAAACATGTAGAAAAATGGTTGCTACAGAAGGTATCAGATGACAAAAATATGTCAGACGAAGATTGTAGTGACGTGGAACCGATTCAGTGGGGTATGTTGTAAAAAATATCCTGCAACTGACTTGAAAAATTGTGGATCTTTGGGAATTGCAATTTTGTAGAATTTGACGATAAGTGCTCTATTTTTTTATTTAATTTTGTAGTTGAACTCCTTATTTTATAGAAATGAATAAAAAACGGTTGATTTTTTGAATTCCTATGTCTATCAGGTCTTTTAATGTAATCAGAGTCGATTTTTGTGTTTAATCTACCAGTCTTGAAAGATTATGCCATATCTCAAGATTTTATTATAGTTTTTGTTATTTGAAGTTCTAAAATAAAAGTCTAAAGCATAAACGAGTATTTTACTCGTTGAAATGCTATCTTAATATTATAGATCCCGAATTTGAGATGATTATTCACGAGCGGTCTCTAGGACCGCACGTAGGTTGTTATTTTACAGAAATTGGACGTAGGTGGTTAAGGGTTAAAAGTGACATTGCAGTACACGTTTTTTTTAAGATGTTCAAAATTTTAATGTAAATATAGTATCGGTATCGATATTATAATGTAAACACTATAACGCTACCACGGGATACAGGTTTCTTATAGAAGGCAATTTCCTTATTGCGTTTGACGGTATAGTAGCGTATATAAGCTAGATGTAGGCAAAATTACGTCACAGATTATTTCTTAACGCTGTCAGATTTCACTTTAAGTCGGACCCCGAGATTCAAACCCCGATTAACTGTGCCACGACCTTTAATGTCGATTACCAGCCCGAGTGATGGCTCCGTCGCTCTACCTCACAACTCCGGCTGACACACAAACGTAATCTTTATTTATTGTGGTAAAGCTCGTCACAGACTACGCATGTACTTTAATATTTTATCTGCGTATAAATGCCGTTTTTCCATAAGTCTGTGCCAACAGATACGTGACGGTAAATCTGCGCTGTGTGTGTTAGCTCATTGAATTGTATAGGGAGCGATATTGACAGATATCTTACCGTATTTGCTTAGTGTGTGACTCGCTTAGAGACTAGTTCGTAATTCCTGAAATTAACCGAACGGAAGTTGTAATATTCGAGGTAATCTTTAATTATTTGCGTTGTACGTACGCGACTGAAAGTCGCCTGAAGTCGCGCGAAGAGAGCCGAGGCACGCAGTTCGCGTTTGGCAGCAGCAGCTGCCGCGGCTCCTAGATGAAGGGCTACGAATTAGTCCGAAACATGTCGAGCTAAACTCGATTTACAACGTGAGTTATCCGTATTTTATAAGATGAGTGAGTCTCACGGTAGTTTAATGTTAAATGGTCACGGAACGTGAAATAATCATGGTTTTGTCAGTTCTACATGCCCCGTTTGGGAATAAAGGCGTGAAGTATGTATGTAATATTTGATGTTAATTAATGGAGTTGTAGCACCACTAGTGCCACTTACATCTAGTAGAACTTCATACATACCTACATGATGGTAACAAAGTATCGAAGATCGGTTGTATAAATACAACTTCCAACTTTCGGTGGTGAGACCAAAGAAACCTGTCGAAACCTGATGACCTCAAAAACTAGCAAGTTATGGACCGCGTCACTCTTGATTACTGGCCACATGCACGGCGTTTGTTTATTTTGACAATAAGCTGTTTAACTTGTTTTTTTTTAATCACTTTTTAATTACATTAAAACACCACCAGATCACACCATAACGGCGATGTTCTAAAAGGAGATGAAGTACCTGAAACGGCGAGAAGAAAGAGATGAAAGTGAATAAAGCGAGAGAAGTATGCCAGAATAGAAGCGATGTCGCTCTGTTATCACTGCCTATCCCGCTGGAAATAGGTTCTGATGTTTATGTTTGATGCACAGTCAGGGAAATTGGATGTTTAGCAGGTTGAGATACTTCTAAAATTGGCCTTATTACTATTTCCAGCCAGTTACATGACATAAATAGGTACTCAATATTGAACTTCATGGTGAAGTTTGTCCTATAATGCGAACAAATTATGAAGGCTGTATTCCCTGACTGTATGTTACATTAAAAAAACTTCTATTCAAAAATTCAGCTGGATTTCTTATCGCTCTGCCAATACCGTGACAGAAAATTAGTGCTAGCTTTCAAGATTACTTTTTAAAGAATTTGTGTGAGACAGCGGGCTCAAGCCGCCTGACTTTAATCGGGTTTCGTTGTCAAAAGTTGGTGTTTGTTGCGACGAGGCGGCTTAATTAACGAACTTGCCGAATCTGGCGTCGCGTGCCGAATTAGCTGCGCCAACTCAAACAGAGCCGAAGTCTGTCTCAATTAGTTTTCTAATACAATGAGACGTGGAATGGTTCGGAATTCGACTAATGCTATCTGATTTTTTCCTTGTATAAAGTTATCTTGTAATAATTCTAATTTTGTCTGTTGTAGCCTACCTCTTAACTCAAAACCAAAAATTTCTAGAAGTGGCTACGAAACGTGAAATAATTACGGTTTTGGCATATCATGTGCTTTGCTTTTCTTATTTGTGATTACAGGCGTGATTTTTTAGATTGTGATTTCGCAGGTATAATAGCGACAGTTTACTAACCTGTCGTCTAAATCGTCTAAATTGTACCTCAACCTATTTCCTTAGTCGCCTCTTACGACATCCGCCGAAGAAATGGAGATGTGACATTCATTCATTGAAACATTTGCGATGGGATATTCCAATAATTTTAAACAAAAAAAAAACGACTTCAAATTAGCAATATTTTGAAAGTATTCCGTTTACTGAATGTAAAATCTTAACTTCATCAATAAATTACCGAAAACGCCGTACATCTCCATACAAAATTTGAAGAGTTCCCTCGATTTCTCCAAGATTCCATCATCAGATCCTGGTTTCGTGCCAATGGGACCAATTTCGAGTTGTACCCTTTCGATTAAAAAAAAAAATTTGAAAATCGGTCCACGGGTTTTCGAGTTATCGAGTAACATACACACAAAAAAAAAAAATAATAAAAAAAAAAAAAAAAATTAGGTCGAATTGATAACCTCCTCCTTTTTGAAGTCGGTTAAAAAATGGAGTACCCGCTTAAAATCTCTTTTTATGTGTCTATTTTGTTAGTATAAGTCTTTTATGTCGGTTATAAATAAGTTGTTCAAATACAAAACGCCTGTCGTCATCTGGGCGTCTTGTTTCTAGTTGTGTTTTATCTCAAACTAGCTTTTGCCCGCGGCTCCGCTCGCGTTTAATTCAGGGTAGCACAGAAGAGATAGCACACATACCAATTTATAGCTTTCTACATTGAAAATTTCGAGATTCTCCACAAACTTCCTCCCCTCACTTTAGGGAAATGGGGGGTTTTGAAGAGACAAAAAGTAGCCTATGTCACTCTCCATGCACTAAACTATCTCTACCTAAAAAAATCACGTCAATTCATCGCTCCGTTTAGCCTTGAAAGACGGACAAACAAACAAACACACTTTCACATTTATACATATATTAGTACGGAAGTACGGATTAAATCTCGCAAGTTAAATTTGATCCGTTTTCCGATCGAGCTGGAACTTTTGTAAACTTGTGTTAGTCGGATGACAAAACAATGAAATTAAATGAAATTAAATTTATCTATTTTTCTCTTCCACCAAGTACAACATAGGTATAACTTATTACCAGGGGTCGGATTTGTCATCGCATAATCCGATGAAAGAAAACTGTGGAGTCGATATTAAAACTAAACTTTAACTCATATTCATACTTATACTCACTAATTTTCTTAGTCCTGTAATACTTTGCCCCTTGTGCAGGTTAACAGATTAAAAATGTTAATCGGAAATTAATCTTACTGAATAAAATTAAAATATGGAAAAATTTGCCATTATTTACTCGTTTTACAATTGTAATTTTGAAATAGACAATGCACATGCCATACCTTGTCAAGATTTTGAGTCACTCATTCCTGTATCTACAAGCTTTATGAATATTGGAAACTAGATACAGATTATAAAAGTAATGTTTTATTTTACTTTATTTTTATTCACAATATAATTTATTTCTACTTACATAATTTATTTTATTTATAATTTAATTTCGTTCTTAATGAAAGGAATGAGTATGAGTATGGTTTACATAACAATTTAAATTTAATATCAACTCCATAGTTTTCTTTCATCGGATTATGCGATGACAAATCCGACCCCTGCTTATTACTATGTTATACATTATAAGTGTGCTGACTGACTTATGTGGGGGAGACTGGTGCCCGAACTAGGCGGGGCCTGTGTGTCAGGTCACCAGGTCTCCAACCCTTAGGTATCAATCAATCCTTTGATATCATTTGATCGATCCTCAATACGTATGTATGTATGTAACTCTTTACTGTACAGAATAAACAAAACAACAAACAAAACAGAACGCAAGTACAAAGGCGAACATATCCCTTAAGGGATCTCTTCCTGCTAACCTTCAAGCGATTGACATAACATGTGGAAATAGAGTAGACACACAGAGATAGTTGAGGAGGAAAAAAAAACATTAACCTAATAACCAATAATTTGATTTTGATAGTGGAATTCCGCTGGTTTAGCCAAGACCATCTATTCAGGACGGAACTCTTCAACAGTTAGTCCGATAGACTTGAAAAAACCGTAAAATAAATTTTGTAAATACATAAATCTGGGATGGATGACAATGAAGTACTGCTTTCAAAAAATTGTACAAGCTAATTGTAAAAACTGTGTGGTGTCTGAATTAGAATAACCACCTCTTCATTTA
The DNA here is from genome assembly GCA_005406045.1 of Adoxophyes honmai. Taxonomy (NCBI): domain Eukaryota; kingdom Metazoa; phylum Arthropoda; class Insecta; order Lepidoptera; family Tortricidae; genus Adoxophyes; species Adoxophyes honmai. The sequence goes on from BHDV01065481.1 coordinate 17,157, forward strand.
CTAACCAATCAATCGATCGTCAATCGATAGCAGAATAGAATAGTTGACGTCGATCGTTACTACCGGATCAATTGATCGATCGTCGATCGACGGCATGGATCGAAGGCTGAATGAAACAGTAGAATAGAATACAGCGGGTGTTAATCGATCAGTGTCAACCAGTGCCATCGACCGGCAATCTATTGATTAGTTAGTTAGACGACCGGTATCTGTCAATAAATTAAAGGTACCAGATCAGTCGTTCAACTTCGATCGACTTTGATCGATGAAATCCACGGTTAATCGATCGATGGTCTGATAACGCCCTAACAACCCTAGAAAAAACACATTGGCACGAAACATACCAACACTCCATATTTCAACATGCTGAATACCAACAGAAACAGTGCCAACCTAATTTAAACCCTGCGCAGACGACACACAATCCGCGAAGGACTTTTTAGTCCGTGAAAATAGAACCTATGGAATTATATGCAGTAACGCACACGACGCGCAAAAAGTTTGGCGTACAATGCATACAATCCATGCAGACTTTTTGTGCGCCACAGACTCGATCGCACAAAAAGTCTGTCGTCTGCGCTGCCCCTAAAGCCGACTAAGCGGTTGGCATTTAAATAACTAGAGCATATCCGTCAGTATGCAATAACTTCAGGCTTCAATTTATTCCTATAAATGGCTGAGCTAGTCGAGAGACGGCTGAGTTGGCTGCAAATCCCATTTCCGAGTATCGGCGAGTTGTACTGAGTATGGATGGCTGTGACTTTAATAATAGGCAGTGTATTATGGCTAGAGAAATAGGTAAAGGTGTGTTAAGCGACAGGCTGGCAAACTGTTACTATTTGTACTTTGAACTATATAAATCGTTGCCACTCTTGACTGTTTTTTAAATTCCAAGGGAAATGAAAAAAGTTTAACATAATATTTAGGTGTAAATATTGTATGATAATGACATAAATGTACATAAATATACATATTTATAATCACACCTACGTTCCCAAATGGGGTAGGCAGAGCACAGGAAACGTGAAATAGACATAACCATGATTGATAGCCACTTCTATATCGACACTTAAGGTTTGAAAAGATAGCCTAGCAACTTGTCACTCAATAACTCTTAACTTAAAGCCTAAAGATATGCCAGAAGTGGCTACGAAATGTCAAAAAGTCATATTTGTCAGTATAACGTCTATCTGAAAACCTCCAAAAACGTGATCAGCATGTGCTTGTTATCAGAATCGAGCATTACTAAGCCTAAACCCCAATCAAACCTAAAATTACACGGAGTAAACAAAAAAAGAGAGCCAAGTCATCAAACTACGGAAATAGTACGTCATTAGTCGATGTTTGCTTCTGTACGCAACGTGGGATTGGGCGAGACAACAAACCAACTCCAGCTTAGTTCCTGATTGCACTGATTTATTTTACCCTCGTAATTAAAAACAGTACGCTTCTTACAAATGGTTGCTGTTTTTCTTCGGTAGTAATTTGAGCTTGGACGAAAGACGAGATAACTGGAGTTGCATTTATTTTTCTTCAGTCATCTTTGTACGCCTGGTTGTTATAGCATTAAATATTAGTAACAGATACTTGCAACAGTCTGTGTAATGTTGGGCTTAGAATAACGCCTCTACATTGTTTCCGTGGATGTCCACGGAATGTGAACTGGTCATGGTTTTGACTATGTAACGTTTTATGTGCTTTGCCTACCCCATTTGGAAATACAGGCGTGATGTATGTATCCTACCAAAAACGTAAGTTCTAAAAACGGGTACTTATTATAACTATACTGAACTATGCAAACATGCGAACATTGCACATCATGGCGGCTTTCATTATTAAATTAGTAAATACCAAGAATGTTCTTTGGCAGAAAGGACTACCCTGTCCGTGTTGGGTAAATATTTGGGCGTTCGAACCGCTGTCATTATTTTCAACACTTTTTTTATTCGATTTATTTATAAATTGGTATAGTAAGTGTGTCATATAGTGTCTATGTCTTGCATATTGGTACACACTAGACTATTATATACACATTTCCAACAGTATCTGATAAAAAAAGTGTTGAGAATAATGACAGCGGTTCAAACGCCTGAATATTTACCCTGTTACATCTGGCTTAAAATTTTATTACACCTCTAGTGAAGCAATCTAAAAACGCATATTTATAGTGACATTGACATTGTATGATTTCTAGTCTCTGATAAAACCTTTCATGGGCTCTGTATTCACCATTTAAGCGTGTCTCAGACTAAGCAGATACGATAATATTTTATCTGCGTATAAATGCCATTTTTACATAATCTGCCAACAGATATTTGACGGTAAAATATAAGTAATCTGCGCTGTGTTGACAGCTGTGGATATCTGTCAAAAGATACCTGACGGTAAATCTGCGCAGTGTGTGTGGTAGCTTATTGAATTGTATAGAGAGCGATATTGACGTATATCCGTTCAGATACAGATATCTTATCGTATCTGCTTGGTGTGACACGCTTTAAAAGGGTACATAGGTTTGGTGCATAATATGATAATGAATGACGTTATATCTACAAGAGAATAAAATAGATCTATAAGTACAACCATGCCTCCTCCTGTTTAGATGCTACGTCACATAGAGTTCGCGGTTTCATAATGAGCAAAAGGATCGCGGTTGCTGTGAAAAATTGGCGTGAAAGAGGAGTATGTCATCTCCAGACTTCTCCTTTCGGGAAATAAATTTTTAGAAGCTACAATGAGTTTCCCTTTATCATTATGCCGTATGCAGATGACACGAGCGAGCAAAGATAATTAAAGTTTCTCCTACAGAAGGTGCGACTGATATGCCACGTTCTCAAAACCTCACGATCTCCTTCATGTCCATTATATCGACGGCTGAGGACTCATATATGGACTCGTCCAGTCCATCTATTGGCCGCCCTGGAGTAGGCCCTTTGCAGATTGCTAGCCTATTGCCTAAATATACTCTAATCTGTTTTTTTAGTGGCTTCATACGGCATCCACTGAAGAAATGGAGAAGTGTTATTCTAAGTCCACCAACACACGTAGCGTTTGGATGTACTAACGGCTGCAAAAGTATCTGACACGACTCTATTACTGGGGGCAGAAGGACGTTGCAGATATTTTTGCTCTCTCTGTTATGGCAGATATTAACGCTTGGGACTGTATGTAAGGTAAACGTCCCTGTGCTCGACACTGACCCAATACTTGGCACTGGCAACCTTATGTCATAGTAAGACAGGTGACAGATGGGTGTCATCTATTGGGCGTTGAGGCGTCGAGCATTGGTACTTTTACCTTATGTTCCCTTGCCTTCAGCAAGATATACTTTAATCAACATTTGCCTTCCTATCTAGACAAATAATGACGAAATTTTCTGTTGACTTAATCATTAAGGTGATTAATTTATGTGTTCAATGGAACATCCTGACACTTCTAAAGACATCGCGTCCTATTGTCCTGAATTTATAATGTCATCGGCTTTATCAGAAAACTGGCAAGACAAAGAACCTACCCGATGGGAATTTCATCATAAATTTTTTGGTCTTTTCAAACCCGAATGACGGATATTTGATAAGTATTTCTCGGCAAATTCATGCGACAAAATCCCTTTCGTTTTTCTGGTTACTAATGGTTATTTTTTTGCAGGTTTACTTATCTATTGCGAACAAGAATTTAATGCACACATCTTATGATATGCACATGAATAATTACATATTCATGTTCCATTGCAATTTTATGGCTTATATTTATAAGTTACTAGCTTTCCGCCCGCGACTTCGTTCGCGTAAATTTCGGATTTTGGGGTCGTAGGTTTCTGAGCCTATTCATTACAAACAAACAAAGTTTTCCTCTTCATAATATTAGTGTAGATGTAGATATCTAAACCCAAATATTTAACAGAATATGCCTATGTTACTCGTGGATAATTTGGCTTTCGAATGGTGCAAGAATTTTTAAAAACGGTCCAGTAGCTACTGAGCCTATTCATTACAACCAAACAAACAAACAAACAAAGTTTTTAGTGTAGATTTATAAGACTGCTGCATAACAAACTTAAAAACAGACGTAAAAAAGCTCGGGGTCATTTCATAAACTACACGCGATGTACCTTGTTATGTGAAATCGTATTATACTCTACTTATATGCGTTCATATTATTATAATAATCTTGTTCCAAATAAGAAAAATATTTGAAGAATGGACGATGCACAAAGAACGCCTATCTGAATAGTCCGATATCTCTTTTAAGATGTTCAAAGTTTTGTGTTATTATAGTATTATTATACTACCAGAGGATGCAGGTTACTGCATAGGCTATTTGCTTATTACATAGGAAAGTATAATAGGGACATTGCGATTTAGATGTGGTTAAAAATCTTTGTCTTTAGTTTGTTTTCATTTAAGACTAGCTGTGCCCGCGACTCCGTCCGCGTGGACTTCGATTTAACTCTGGCTACTAATAATAATAATTCTGATTATCAGATACTGTCTGTTCATTTGTACGAATTTATATCAAGAAAAGAAAGTGAACTTGAACGCTTCATTCAGAGCAAAATAAACGAAACGCAAAACACATTCACGATACGTTTTGTGAAACTTGGAACGTGCAAAACCATTGGTTATATTTTGGGTGTTTTACAGGAAAAAGTTAACTTTGAGTATTAGATAATAATATAACAATTAGTTATAAAGCTTCTCTGTAAACGATGCTACACGTGGAGCCGGCGAAAAAAATTAAAGCGTGGAGTTTTCTAGGGTAGGGAGGGACCTCTTCGACGTACTTCTTACGCCCAGGTTTTTCGCCGAGTTGGTCCACGACACCTCTTGGTCGTGCAGTCGGTACGGCTTTTTTTTGGGCGGTGGGAAAATGCTTTACGCATACCGCCACGTCTTGGGGACGACGCGACGGTTATGTAGGGCTCTCCTTACAGGAAGGCATACCCATTAAAAACCCACCGGTGGTTCCTGCCCGCCAGATTAACAGGCGTCGGGGGGTCCCTAGGGATGCACCAGCTCACTTTTTCGTCGCGTGGGTGATATTCATCGACGAAGTGAAGTAGGCTGCGTCGTCGGCAAAAAGTCCCAGTTGGACGTCACCGATCACCGGATGAAGAGAACATAAAGGGCCGGTGACAGACAGCTTCGCTGTGGGACGCCCGCTAGGATGCGGCGCTCCGTTGAGGTAGCATCTTCCACCGTCACGACGTGTCTTCTGTCATTTAGGAAGGAAGCCAGAGCGCGGAGCTGTTAACGCAGATAGTTTGAATAGCAGCCACTCATGCCATACCCTGTCGAACGCCTTTTCAATATCCAGCAATACAGCCGCTGCTAGCTCCTTCCTGTTTCTCGGCTCAGCCAGGAAGTGAAGCACTCTCGTTAGCTGCAGGGTTCTGGAGCGCGCTCTACGAAAGCCGAACTGTTCGTGGCGCGGTGCTATGTGTGGTTGCAGATGTTTTAGCATTAACCTTTCGAACACCTTGGCAGTGGTGCTGAGGAGCGCGATCGGTCAACAACTCTCCGGTTTCTGTAGATTCTTTCCGAGCTTCGGTATCATTATCAACCGACCGAGCGTCCAGGCCGTCGGGAAATGGCCGGTGCGCGCGACTACGTTTAAGATTCTAGTCATCGCCGCGATGGTCCATCGCGGTAGATGTCGCAGAGGGCCATGTTCGGGATCGTGTCGACGCCAGGTGTTTTCTTTGGGTTAGATCTCTTTAGCTCCCTTTCCACTTCGCTGGGCGAGACGATAACTGGGTTGTCATGGCGGGTCTCGATGGGTGGGGTGAAGTATCTCTCCAAGTGTTCGCTGAGTGCTGCTATGTACTCGGCGTCGTCCCATGGGTTCGGCTGCAACTACTTCTCGAGGCACTCGGCGAAGATCTCTGCCTCGTCTTCCGCTTTGTACCACATTTGGCCGACCGCCGCCTCAGTTGGCGGGTACGCTGTATGAGATCCTGGATCTGGGTTGGGAGTGAGTTTCTCCTCTTTGTTTCCGGAACAGTGTGTGTAGCTCGACTAAGCGACTTCTGGATGTTGGCGGCCATTGTGTTGGCGGCTTTTTCCACATCCTCAGCGGATGTGATCGGTCAGGTCTGGGATTTCTTCTCCAGAGCTGCTGAGAACACTTTCAAGTTGATGCGTCTTCCTGGCCACCGTTCTATTGTGGTTGCCGTGGACTTCAGGACTGGTATGTGATCGGATGCCAAGTCAGGGAGTGCCTCCTGTACCATCTCTTCAGTCACTTTCTTGCGAAGTCCATAGACCTGCTCCGACCCGCTCGCAACGCAGTAATTGGTCTGTTTTTCGGGTCCCAAGACTGTGGCTTTGTGGATCGCCCTTCCGGCGGTATCTGTGTTGATGGAGTGCCAGGCTGGATGTTTGACGATAAGATCACCCGCCAGATTGATTTGCATGGGTGCCAGCCGTGATGTTGGCCATGCCACCCCAAGTTCTGCCGTGATGTCGGCCGGTGATGCCGCCGGTCTGTAGGCCGCATAGATCCATAGTTGACGGCCCTCCAGTAGGACGTCAACTTCCAAGATGTTCAGGGGGTTAAGTTGTTTAGGTTGGCCGCGGTGGAGCTCGCGGCGGGCTTTATAGTAGTGCTTGCCGCGCCTGTGCAACGTCCAACTTAAAATGAACCCTATTTTGTACGGTTTAGTATATTACTGCCAGCTCTTCTTATGTTGGACTTTTTTTTCGTGTGCTATCTATTTTTTTTCATAATTATGCAAGTTCTATGTTATCATTGAAAGTACTATAAATTACAAAACTTCAATGCTTTCACTAAGTTTTCTATAAACCAACAACGATGCTTTCAAGCACTAATTGATCAATTCTTAAAATGGACGTAACTTTTTTATTTGTGAACCGATTTAAATAAAATATACCCTATATGTTAATCCGAAAAATTACCTATACGTCAGTGAAAACCGCAACCTTCTACGTTAAGCCGTTTTAGAGATTAGCGCGCACAAACAAACAGACAAACAGACAAACAGACAATAATTCTAAAAACTATTGTTTTGGATTCTATTACGCTAATAAATAGCCCTGGTAACAGTTTTTCTCAAATATCTTCAATGTACAGACACGGACTTGTTACAGATTTATTATATGTATAGAAGATAGATAGATAGATATAGATGAGTTTGTTGAAAACTACACATTACCGATGGTGTTTTCACAGTATATGGAGTAATTGCTATTGTATTGAAAATTAACAAAACAATAACGCTTTAAATTAACCTGTGTACAATCAGCTAAAATTTGTCTAGTCTGATTGAATGCCACAATCAATAATTGAATTAAACTCGTGGTGATTGACGAAAATGGATTCCAAATTACTTACCGAAATTCAGTGAAACAAATTTAATGTTTGCTTGCTCTCTATGAATTATTTATTTAACGGACTAGTGTAGGTATCAATTATAAGCAAATAATTGAAATCGTGACTAAAATATCTGCCAATTCATTAGTTGATCGTAAAAATATGTGAATTCGAGAAGAAATTGAGAGATCGTGAGGAACACGGCTATTCAATCAAAGAGTTTAAATGCTTCGCTCGGAAGTTAATGGAATGCCACGGGATATTTAAATATTGAACTGAAATACTTAAGTATTTAAGTAGTGGGCCCGCGTGGGAACTATAGCCCAAGCCCTCTCATACTGAGAGGAGGCCTGTGCCCTGCAGTGGGACGTATATTAGGCTGGATGATGATGAATTAAATATTTTAAGTATTCCCTTCATTTTATTAATTAAATAAATCGGTTTTCACATCAATTGGTTTCAAATATTTTGGTGGTATTGTTATTAAGAAGTTAGTTCTTAATTTGTTAGACTTTTGATTCCTTTTCTTTTGGGAGCTTTTTGCGAATGAATTGACTATTTTTAAGTAGACGACGACGTTGCTTGTAGTCATCCCGTCCTATTTGTCAATACAGGCGTGATTATGCATCACAAGATTGACTAAACTTGGTGACCATGTCATTGTTAACATCAATAAAATAGCAGACAGTCAATTCAAATTATATTATTTTTAGAAAAGCCAGAATAATATAAAATCAGACACAAATACGGCCCTTAGGCTTATCAGTTTTATGTCACAATATTATTTACACGTTACTCTCTTTACGATAATCCCTATCACATTTGCAACGATGTTAGTAATTAAGTTTTTTTTTTCTGATAAATACTTGTCTTTAATTTTGTAAATCATTTTCAATTCAAAGCTGTTGATAAAATACCGATTTAAAGGACCACGAATTTCAATGCCAGACTTTGAGTTCATTGGAAAATTATATTTAAATTTAGGGTTACAAGTTCAAGGAAATACTTCTACCCGTCCTCCGCAACATAGTAAGGTTTTTACGTAGCGCTTCACAAAACCCATCAATAATGCTAGAAATAGAACATAATTCTGTAATAACGGCACAAAATTGTCGAATAACATATTGGTGTCAGCTTCTGGCATAATTCAAGCCGTGACTAATGGCTGCGAACTGAACTGACGGTACTATTTAGCGAACAACATGTTTTGCACCATTTCACGGTTCGAAGCGTTGATTTTGCTACGAACGTGTACACCAACCACGCCGTACGTAAACGAATGGATAAGTAGAGTGTGTGGGTGGATTAATTAAAGCGTTCGTGGAATCCAAAGATGCAAGCCTTTGAGATTCAGTGGGCATTAATTGCATTGCTGTCAAGACAAAATCACTAAGTGATTGTCTTTTTTACTTCACTTACAAGTATTTCATCTTGCACCCAAGTAACTTGTTCTCTTAATTGGATTGGAATTTTATTAATTGATTTATAACTGGCTGGTGCGATTAATAAAAACCAGTTTTTTTTTTTATTTGTCAGAAGTTCATAAATACGTACATTTACGTACAATATAATTAAATTAGTAGGTACATTGGTAATTATGTCTTGTTCTGTTATCAGCAAGATGTATTTCCTGGTATGGCGTCGAGCTTAGAATTACATACATACATTCATATTTTCACGCCTGTATTCCCAAGAGGGGTAGGGAGAGCAAATGAATTCAAAAACCAGTGCCACGCTTAGCAATTTCAGGGTAACCAGATAATTAAACGTGATAAACTTGGAATTAAACCTCTCCATTTCTTCCGTTGATATTGCGAGAGGTGACTAAGACTAAGGTATTTACCTATTTTATCTAACTTTATGTCTTTGTGCTAAAAGTTGCTTTAAAATGTGAAAAAGGTATGGTTTTGTCTATGCATCGTTTAATGTTTTCTGCCTACCCTGTTTGGGAATACGGGTGATATGTTTATGAACGTATCTTTCTATATTCCTTTCTTTCTTCAAAACTTATCTCATTTAATGGATCCTATTTCACAAAGAACAGAACAACACGCACAATTTACAGATTACTGTCAACTTTCTCACATATTTCAAAGATCTGAGTAATGGGATGAGCCTAAACGATGACAAGCGAATTACACTTTCACATGTTTTTCGACTCGAACAACATCCACACCAACCGACTTTTACCACAATCTGCTGCGCTATTGTCTACGGCACCAAAAATTTTGAATGTTTCAATTTCAAAGCGATTTTTAGTTTCGACTGTCAAATTAAAAACAATGTAAATTTTTGGTGCGTTAGACAATAACGCTGCTGTATTTAATTTTTTTTTGCAAAATTTTCCAAAGATTTCATTTTTCGTGCATTTCTTGCTACTTTAGGTTGAGATTTAGTTTCTGTGGACCCGATAAACGCTCAATGTACACCAAAGGTCGACGGTCGGAAAGTGGTGATTCTTGCGATCTGGAACCAACGGTGCGTATGGTAGTGCGTGGTTTCGCCTAACGCTGTATTCCGCTGTTGGTTTACACTTCCCTGCCTTGAAACGTTACATAAAATACACATAGCAACATAATAATACGTTTCTTTGTACCATAATATATACAATCGTGTAACATTTGTTTTTCTACACTAATATTATAAAGAGGAAAACTTTGTTTGTTTGGTTGTAATGAATAGGCACAAAAACTACTGGACTGTTTTTAAAAATTCTTTCACCATTTCAAAGCTACATTATCCACGAGTAACATAGGCTAAATTATATTTTGGAAAAAATAGGGTGCCGCAAAATATTTTGGTTTTTATCCACACTTCTACACTTCCTACTAATATTATAAATGTGAAAGTTTGAGAGTATGGATGTTTGGATATTTGGATGTTTGTTACTCTTTCAGCCAAAACTTAAAAATTCGTCTGGTACAATTTCCGAAACCTAAGGGCGCTTGTGCACTGCCATGAATTTTCCGGTCCGGCCGTCCGGTTTTTCAAGGTCTGTCGCGCCGTCCCGCTCACGCCAATACAATTTAATGGAAGAGCAAGCGAGACGAGAACTCAATGAAAAAGCCGGACCGTAAAATTCATGGTAGTGCACAAACGCCCTAAGACCCGAAAATCCGAAAACTACGCGGACAGATAAACAAACAGCTTCAACGAGACTTGGCTAACAAAAAAATCGTATTAAATATAGGTCCGAGATCTCTTTTGTGTTACCCCGAATTTAACGCGAGCAGAGCCGCGGGCAAAAGATAGTTTATAATAAAGCACACCAAAATAAACAACTAAACTAAAAACCTAAGAACGATGCTGACAGTCGCTACAAATTGTTAAATAGCCATGGATTTGTCTATGTAACATTTTGTGTGCTCTCCCTACCTATATGGGAATATGGGTATGATTATTATGTAACTTTATATGGTGCGTTTCAATAGAATTTCGCAAGCTTGTAAACTGATTTCTTAGTTAAAGCGCACACATATGTAAGAGGAGGGGATCTTAGACCATTGATATCACAGTCAATAATCATCGTATGTAATTTATTCGATCTCTATACAAATAATTTAACTTGGCAAAATCACAAAGTGCATTAAATTGTAATGAAACGTGGACGTTGTTTTCAACTAGCGAGCCGTCGCTTCAATGATATCAACACCACAGCAAATCTGATTTTATAGTAATCGAGTGACGTCACGCCTATGGAATTTCGATTACGCCAGCGCAGGTGGTTGATCGGGTTTCCAGGTATCGATCACGCGATTTTGCAGTTTTGCAGGTAGTATGACGTCACGTCGATATTATACAGGTGTCCCAGAAATCGTCGTCAAAGTGGAAACGCCTGACAAGCCAATGTCATAACAGCTATCAAAAAATTAAACCAAGTCATGACATTAAAAAATAAAAACCAAGAACAAAGTGGAGAGAAATTTATTCTTCCAATTAAAACAAGTTTATTCTGCTATAAGTAGGTATATCACAAAAAAAAAACGAGACACAGATCCAGTTTCTACAAAATATTACAAATTCTTAAAAAAAAAAACATTTTTTTTACTTTTTTCTCACAAACTTTTATCTCTTAACCTATCACTGGTGTCCATCTTGAAGTTAATTTCTGTCACACCTGTACATAGGTATAACATACAAATCGTGGATATTATGCTACAAAACTAAAATAAGTGCCCGTGCTTAAAAATCACAATTGCATTTCAATTTAGTTTAAACATTAGACGACGTGGTTGTACTGCAGCAGCACGATGGCGTAGTTGGCGACGAGCGCGAGCACGTCCGCGAATAGCGTCATCTGGAGCGCTCGCGCCGGCAGCAGCCGCACGCGCAGCGGCGCCGCGCGCAGCCGCCGCGACAGCGCACGCGCAGTGCGCGCGCACTCACTCGCTTCCACACCGGGAACTGTACGAAAAACTTTGCTATAAGAGTGCAGCAAAACTTTTGAACATAACTTTAACATAATTTTTTGCATGCAAAAAGTATCATAACTACTTATTTTGTTTTATAATTAACTAATCACTTACTTCTCACAAGTAAGTTGTGGAGACCTGCTATTCTTCTGTTTAATTTTAAGCTTTCGTTTTTAACTCGTTGCCCGCCGTAGAAAATCAATACATTCATCAAAACGTATACAGTTGAGTAGCAAATAGAAATCGGACCAAAACCATACGTCAACGGACTCTGGAATAAAATAAAAAAACGTGTAAACTACACTGAGATAAGTAAAAATAATACATCCTATCAGCATCAGCCAGCTAAGCGTGACAGGGTGCGAGTCGTAGAATTGCACGCGAGATAGGCGAATATACCTGTCGATGTCTAACTGGAACGTCAGAAAGTGATTAGGGTCTTACCAAAACGTCAAACACCAATGGACAGACGCCATTAAAAAAAACCGGCCAAGTGCGAGTCGGACTCGCGCACGTAGGGTTCCGTACCAAACATATATATACATATATTCCGTACCAAACATATATATACATATATATATGTTTGGTACGGAACCCTACGTGCGCGAGTCCGACTCGCACTTGGCCGGTTTTTTTTAATGGCGTCGGTTTTTTATATGTCCGTACCAAAAACTGCAAAAAATCAGAATTTTTGTATGGGATATTTAATTAAACATTCTGTGACCATTTCAAGTATTTACCTGTTACAGTTATTTAAAGACATCCAAAATAGCAAAAAAAAAACGTTTATTGTATGGGAGCCCCCCTTAAATACTAATTTAATTT